>JABSSZ010000329.1:0-142194 GCA_013755755.1 Fusarium sp. NRRL 25184
GGAATACCCTCCGAGCTCATGCGGGCTTGGTTGTAGAAGATGCGACCAAAGTGGTTCTGATCGGGGAAGACGTCGGCTTGGTGGGGGAGGTTGGCACCGCCGCTGTCGACGAGGTAGATGCATCTGGCAGCTGTTAGTTCACGCACCATTTTGTGTGAGATGTTTGGTTACATACGGTAGTTTGTTTTCTCTTGCGACAGCTTGCGCTCGTAAGTGCTTCTTGACTGTAATGGGATAATATGTGCCGCCCTTGACTGTGCTGTCATTGGCGACGATCACGCATGTCACTCCCTCGACAACACCCACACCGGTGATGATACCGCCCGCAGGTACCTCAGCCTCTGGATATAGCTCATGACCAGCCATAGGCGAGAGCTCCATAAATGTAGTTCCGGGGTCAATCAGAGCTGTAACTCGATCTCTGGGTAGCATCTTCTTGCGTGCGATGTGCTTCTGCCTGGCTTTCTCAGGTCCTCCCTGCTGAATCTTACGGGCGAGCTCCTGCATGCGGCTCATGACCTCGCTCATCTGCTTCTCATTCTCCTTGAACTCGTCTGACGACGGATCAACGTTTGTCTGAATCCGTGAGATGGCATTGGCCTGGTGTGGAGGAGTGAGATTTGCGACAGCTCGTTTCTGTGAAGATATCTGTGTGCGCCGACTGAACTGGCGACCGAGCAGCATCGCCTGTCGCGATGAACGTGATAGCGTCATATCTGAAGGCTCTTTTTGGTGATTCTGAGATACAATTCGCTGTGGGACAAGTCTGCGACGAAAACAAGAGACTCTTTCCAGGAAGAAGGACAGAAAATAAGGAAGCTCTTCTTAATTCTCCTAAAGAATGAACAATTGCTAAAGCCGAAGCGCGGGCTACGCCAAAGGCCGAGGCTTGTGACGTCGAAAACCTGGGGTAAGCGGGCCGGCCGCTAGAAGCCGCGACGAGCCGTGTCCATCAAAGACGGCTATCGAAGCCCGTGTTTTCCGGCCGCTTTTCACTCCCTCGGTCGTGTCATTTTCAAATCTATCTGAGAAAACAAGAAGAAAAAAAACAAGATAAGCAGAGAAATCTTCTTAATCTCTCATTGCTCTATCATTCAATTCATTCATCTCAGTCACACATTCGCAATGGCAGCAAGCGTACGAACATTCAGATCTCTGGCACGACCTGTCGTGATACGTCGGTTCCGTCCAGCTGTCACTCTCTCCGCCATTCAGTCTCGCTTGCACTCTTCTAAACACCCCAAAGGCTTCGAAGCCCCGTCAAATGAAGAGCTCGATGAGTTGAGAGAGCGAGTGCAAGAATTCACACGCCGTGAAATCACAGAAGAGGTAGCCGCAAAGACGGACAAGACAAATGCCTTCCCAGCAGAGATGTGGCAAAAGCTTGGTGAAGCTGGCTTCCTAGGCATCACAGCTGACGAGGATGTCGGCGGTCTCGCTATGGGTTACCAGGCGCACATCATTGTTATGGAGGAGCTATCACGAGCCTCTGGTTCTATCGGTCTCAGCTACGCAGCACATTCACAACTCTGCGTTAACCAGTTGCAACTCAATGGATCTCCAGAGCAGAAGCAAAAGTACCTACCTGGCCTCATTGCTGGCACAAGTGTTGGCGCGCTGGCCATGTCTGAATCTGGTGCTGGCAGTGATGTCGTCAGCATGCGAACAACAGCAAAGGCCGTTGACGGCGGTTACGTGCTGAACGGATCCAAGATGTGGATCACAAACGGCCCCGACGCCGATGTTATTGTGGTTTACGCCAAGACAGAGCCCGAGAAGGCCTCCAAGGGCATCACGGCCTTCATCGTGGATACCAAGAGTGAGGGTTTCAGCTGTGCTCGCAAGCTTGACAAGATGGGCATGCGCGGCAGCAACACCGGTGAACTTATGTTTGACGGAGTCTTCGTACCTACAGAGAATATCCTCGGCAAGGTCAACGGAGGTGTGCGAGTCCTTATGGAAGGTCTCGATCTGGAGCGCTTGGTTTTGAGTGCTGGACCTCTGGGTATCATGCAGGCTTCACTAGATGTTGCCCTGCCCTTTACACACCAGCGCAAGCAGTTCGGCCAGCCTATTGCTCACAATCAGTTGCTCCAGGGCAAGCTGGCAGATATGTACACAAAGCTCCAGGCTTCTCGTGCCTATACCTACACAACCGCCAAGGCGGTCGACGAGAACGGTTTGATCCGCACACAAGACTGTGCAGGAGCTATATTGTATGCAGCTGAGCGGGCGACGGAGTGCACACTCGACTGCATTCAGCTTCTTGGTGGAATGGGTTATGTTGAGGAGATGCCCGCATCACGATTGCTTCGAGAGTAAGTTCAACACCCCTTGTTGCCTCTCTGGCACCAACCTTCAAGAGATTGAGAGCCTTGGGCACATAATTGTTTTTTTGAGCAGTTGACTAACCACATGTGCAGTGCCAAGTTATATGAGATTGGAGCCGGTACTTCTGAGATTCGAAGAATGGTTATTGGAAGAGCTTTCAACAAGCAGTATGCCCAGGCTTGAAGAGAAAGTACAACAACATAGCATTCTGGGCGGGTTCACATATGAAAACACGCGCCAGGATCAATGCATGAGCCATGAAGTATGTAGTTAAAAAGGCCTCGAGCCAGCAGATTAGCTCCACAGGTGTAGCTATCGTTGACTCTCGGAGGGGCAGTTATTAGACGAGAGCGATCCGGTCTTAATCGAGCATGCTATGATGCAAGAATTGCATATCATGAATTGACCGGAATGGATTGAATGTTCAATAGAACAAAGGAACTAAGAAATAAGAAGATAAAAAAAGTTCAAAAATTTAGGAAATTATCAAGTCTGACAAGAGTTTGTGATCCCACGATGTACCAAGCAACAACCCCCACGCAACATTAGTACCTAGGAGTACTCAATGGAGGCTCAATTAAATCCCCGACCTTGAACAGGCATGTCTTTGTTGCCATTGGATACCTTAATTCAGACTCTCTCGCTTGCTGACAGAGTTCATAGCAAATTACGGAAGCATTGATCAGGAATTCAGCGGTCGAGCACTGAATTATAAAGATGATGATATTTTGTCTGATGGTGTTGAGTTGCCGGCTACCCCCACCAAAATGACATTTCCTATGTATCAGACAGGCTCTTGTCACATTTTGCAGCAATGACGAGTTTCCATTTGTTTCCAGTGTTGGATCCAATAATACCGCCCGGCACAGAACTCGAATAAAAAGCCCTGGTTGATTTTGCTTTTGATATCCTGGCCTGGTAGGTTTGCCGAAGGCCTCGTGACATGATGATCCGATCCAAACACGTCGGTCAACTTCTAGTGTTTTCTTCTTACAAGTTCCCTCTTCTCTCTCCTGAGTGAGACATGAGACATTCTGATCGATCAAATTATGACTACTGTCTATTATGTTTGTACTTCTGACTTTGGCATGCCGAACGGTGAAGGGGTGCCAACACACCTCACCTGCACACCGAGTCTAATAGACCCGCCACCGACATGTTGAAGTGGTGGCCCTGACCATTCTTGGCTTCATGCCGTGTGCATCTTTCTTTGCTTTTCTTCTTCTCAAGTCACTCTACCACCGGGGTCATAGGCTATGGCATTGCAACTTGCATGTTGAGGCTCTGAACACCCAGCCGGACACGAGTGATGATTTGCTTGTCTAGAACGTTTAGAAGGTCGGTTTTGATGCCGTAGAGTGGAGCTATGTGGCCACGGGCAGGGATTGTAGAGATAATTGGAAGAGGAAACATTGGCTTTGGGTATTGTTCCGTGGGTTTTGATACCCCATGCTCTCACCTGGAGAGCTCCTTGGTTAGGCGAGTGTTAACATTGTGGGGATATCTCTGACCTCCACCTCCGGATCCAAAAATGGAAATCCGGGACTGTCCAAGTGTCAGGGGTCAGTCAGTGCACTACCGCGATCGGGCTTCTATAATTTTTGGGTCCTCGAGGTTGAATAACTGCTGCCTGCGAGCTTCTGGGCTACCATTAATGTCAGTCTCCATCTCGCTTAGGCCATCGAGCCTGTTGGAAGACTTTGATGGTATGATTCCAGTATGTTCTCAGTATAGTCCAAAGGCTACTAAGGAGAGATGAAGTTAGGTCAGGCTCTTGGGTCATTCTCTCGAAATTGATGCCTGGGGCGGGGTTCCCATCCAGTCAGTCCACACAATACCTGAGCGTACCTAGACTGTATAATGAAAGGTAGGTTGGTAATGATAGGTAAATGAGGGGAAAAGGAAGATGAAATGGATGGGAATTCTAGACCCTCAATCGTAATGTGCGTTGCCAAATTGGAATAATTGGAAGGGATCCGCGCATTGATCCCGGTTGATGCATCATGGATTCGAGATAGAATTGTGGATTTATTATCCATCAAATGTCGTTGAGATGAGATGAGAGCCGGCCGAACCGGGGGGTGGGGGCCAGGTTTTTAGTGGACTTTGGAGGCTTTTTTGGTGGGGAGCTCTCCCGTTACTCGGGCCCAGGCCAGGCGGGATGAACGACGAGTGCTACACGAGACCCTCAAAATTCTGGGAAACGTGAGGCTCAGCACAATATCAGCAAAATCTAGTTCTTCTTAGGGGTTCTTGGTGGTGTAGGCAATATAACAAATAAATAACAATTGCTTCCCACCTCCCATTCCTTCATCATCAATTATCTCCTTCCACGTCAGCTCCTCCTCCTCCTCCTCCTCCTCCATCCATCCAATTGTCACCATTAGGTTGTTCTCCAATTTGGATTATAGTTGACTCTGGCGGTATCATTGGCGTACACATCTTTTCCCGCTTTTGTTCCTGGGCGCTAATCAACAGTGCTTATCCCTGCACCATCGACGTCAAGCTTAGGGAGCTTCAAGCTCTTGCCACCTGAGCTCACAAGTCTTGGGTTTTGGGCTGCCACTGTTTGCTTTCATAAAGCAATATTGTCTCTCTACTCTCACTTTTCTCTCTTTAACGCATCTTCTCGTGATACCCGCACTTTAAGTTGCTCATTGACAATGTCTTTTGCACCTGCTCTGCGCCTTTGGGCGCGTCGTGTTGCCTCTCCAACTCTGATCCGCCCTTCTATCACGTTTGCTGGTGCACGAAAGCTTCACAGTGGCCCTCCTCGCCAGGACAAGCCAGGAAAATACGCCCAAACTGACCCTCAGATCGAGGTCGAGTACCCAGAAGACCATGAGCTCCCTAGCAGTGAACCTGTCGCTGGCACTGGTGGCCAGTACGTGAAGCCCACGCTTCCTACATTTTCGCTTGATGGTCATGTAGGTATCGTCACTGGCGGTGCTCGTGGTTTGGGTCTTGTCATGGGTCAGGGAATGGTCTTTTCTGGCTCTCACCTTGCTCTTGTTGACATGAACAGTAAGTGCATATCTTAGGATCAGCGAACAAAGAAGTCGTACTAACCATGTTGCAGAGGAGGAAGCTGAAAAGCAGACCAGTCTCCTCATTGAAGCTTTCAAGAAGGAAAACCCTCGAGCTCGACGGTGAGCTCATCATTTCACAAGCTCCAACTGTGCGAGACTAACCATATTCCCAGAATCCCCAAGGTCACAGCCCACTATGCTGATGTTTCTGACCCTGAGTCTGTCGAGGCTTGTATCGCCGAGGTCGTCAAGGAACATGGCAAAATCGACAATCTGGTCACTTCAGCTGGCTTCACTGAGAACTTCGAAGCTGTTAACTACCCCATCGACCGTCTCCGCAAGCTTTGGGCTGTCAACGTTGACGGCACTTACCTCTTTGCGACCTCAGTTGCCCGCCACCTGATGGAGCGAAAGGCCCCAGGAAGCATTGTCATGATCGGTAGCATGTCCGGTGCCATTGTCAATGTCCCTCAGCCCCAGGCTCCCTACAATGCCGCCAAGGCTGCTGTTAGACATCTTGCTGCATCTCTCGCTGTCGAATGGGCTCATGCCAACATCCGAGTCAACTGCATCTCTCCTGGCTACATGCTTACTGCTCTGTAAGTGTACTCAAAAACTGCTTCTAGTAAAACTGTAACTAACGTGGCCACCACAGCACCCAGAAGATTCTTGACGACAACCCTGATCTCAAAGCGAAGTGGACTTCTCTCATTCCCCAGGGCAAGATGGGCCAGCCTCAAGATCTCATGGGCCCTGTTGCTTTCCTGCTGTCTGATGTAAGTTTACTCCCTGGCGTTTCGAAATTCTGAACTAATCGGCGATTCTTGA
Organism: Fusarium sp. NRRL 25184; assembly: GCA_013755755.1. Taxonomy (NCBI): domain Eukaryota; kingdom Fungi; phylum Ascomycota; class Sordariomycetes; order Hypocreales; family Nectriaceae; genus Fusarium; species Fusarium sp. NRRL 25184. The sequence continues at coordinate 6,189 of JABSSZ010000329.1, forward strand.
CAGGCCTCCTCCTATGTCACTGGTGCTGATATCCGAGTTGACGGCGGTTACACCGTAACCTAAGTTTCGATCAAACAAAGGCGAAAAGGAGTTTGGCTAAAATTGCACCCTGATTGGTTTTTGATACGGTTGGGCTGGCGTGTCCGATAGCGATTGGAATTCGATAATGTATCTAATGAGACGAGAAAACTTGCACATCGATCGATGTCTTGAAGAAAATGAGCACCTATGCTTTATATAACTTTTGACATTGAACTGTAACTTTATTTATTATCAAATTGAAACACTTGTGTTTAATGCAGCCAGAAATGGGTTAGCACTTATCAGTAGTAATGTTGTTACATGAAGTGGTGCATATGGCTACATGTCTTGAGGACCCTATTACATCGATGTGACGGAAGGGTTCTGAGAGGTCTGTAGGCTCTTTGAAATGTTCTATTTAGAAAATTCTGGAGTGTTTCCTTGTCTAGAGGGTATGTTTGATAGTAGAATACGTTTGGCATGGCTGTGAACATTCGCGTACTCTGTAATTCTCCTTTTGCTTATCAAACCCATTCTTGCTAAGTTTGAACATGCATTTCTTGATAGCACTAAGGCAAGTTGAAAATTTTCATTCATCGTAGGTAGCTCAGCCCCTATCGCAGTTCATGATATAGCTACTACTCAGTAGGTACTTAGATAAGGTACCGTACCGTCCAAGAGATTGGATGCCAGTATGTGACACTTCCCGAGATCGGATAGCTGCAGATTAAAACCCATGACATTCCCGAGTGTAACCCGCCACACCCAAATGCCTGACGGTACTGCCGCCGACCGAAACAGGATCGGGCTGCAGAGAAACCCCAACACGTTCGTTGACACCGATGCCATGGTACAGCCAAACAGCTGCCGTTGTAGGTTAGATCAGTTACAGCACACAATCACGTTTGGGTGTAACTATAGATGCAGCCACCGCGATTGTCGGGTATCAGTCAGATGTGAGGGCGAAAGCTCTGAGATTGTGTGATTGTACGTGGCCGTGACCTAAAATCTGGCACAAGATAAATGGTGGTTGCGGGACAGAGCTGTTGTGGTAGGGTAGGGTAGGCTTTAACCATGAATCTGGATCAAGTCTTATCCACGGCCTGTGATGATGGATGATGAACAAGGTAATACAAGAACAGGATTTAAATCAATTCTCAGAAATGCGACTATAACTTAAGCATTCCATTGTCATCGTTGGTTCAAGGCATGTAGACTCAAGGGGATGCAACAAAACTTAGGACCTCGATCCTAGGTGACAAAAAGCCTTAGGTAAACTTAGTATAATTTAATAGATTTAGAGGATTTTAGACTGAATATTTTTAGCAGCTTGATTCAATGTCAGAAGTCTTCTTGCGCCCCAGGGAGACTACGGAGTATGGAGTCTTGAATTGTGAATAGGTATCCAGCGTCTACTCCATTATCACTCCATATCTGATCTGACCTCCGACATCCGATAGTCGAGCGATGACCCTCTGAATGATACAGATGGCGCAATCACCCTGAAAATCAGTGTCGGCCCGTGGTGACCAAATAGGAAGCTTTGTATTGCATTTTTTGATCATCTGCAACCCCTCCATCTCTGACAGAAGCTCCAGTCAAGGATCTTTAACAAGGATCCCCACAGCCATGAAGCTTGGGTGTGGCTCATAGCGTGGGGAGGCCTGTCGGATCGAGGCACCTGAAGGTACCTTGCACTGGACTCTTGACTATGTGGGTGCGTGACTTGGGTGAGATGAACGATGAATGAAGATCTCGACGCAAGCAAACTCGATGGTATGTCGATAGTAGGTCACTCACGCACTCACACAGGGTATGCATGTTTGTTTCCCCGGACAAAGGCCCAAACGCGGCGTGGTCATGGTCATGGTCATGTCCATGGCATACAAGAGCTCTTTCAAGCTCGAGCTCTCCACAGTTAGCCGAGTCTCTCAAGTCTCCAACTCTAAAGCCGACGTTGAGCACCTCTCATCATTGCCGGTTTCAACCTAGGCACAACTCTCCGTACCGGTACGTGTGACGAATCCCGCAATTCTTCTCGGCCGACAAATGCTTGAACTCTTGAGAAAGTTCACCTTTAGTCCAAGCCTAGAGACGGAATGGCTGGCTGTGAACCCCTCCTTTCATCATCTCAGCGTCAGGTGCCTCCAGGAACAAGGCGACCTCCGCCCAAAGAGTTTTGAATTGGTCTCGTGAAACATTACAGCACAGCTTGGAACTTACTTGGAAGCGGGGAAGAGCCTCATGGAAGCGAAAGTCTGATAAACGAACGCACCGAGTCTGTGCTGTCCCATCCCACGTGGCTGATGTGGTCAGTCACACGACCATGACGACGCTGGGTACCTACCTTGTTGATTGACCCCGCCGAGAAACAGATCAGAAGACTCTAGGAAAATTGCGCCTCCTGTAAGAGGAAAAGACAAAAGGGAGATAAAAAGAAAAGAAAAAGGCAATGAAAGGATTGAGCCGTAGTGGAGGGGAATCCCGGTAGAACTCCTACAGCCAATCCACTCAGCCAACCAGGTTGATCATCTCGCCCGGATAGAGATAGTATAGTTTATGTCAGACAAAGTGACGGTTTCAGCTTCTGAGAGGTCAGGAGATGAGTTGCAGATAAGTTAGGCTCTGAGTCGTTATCTGAGTCGTTATCTGAGTCGTTTATAACTGTTCTAGAACTCGGTGTGATAGTCATGTTTCGGTTGGGTCGAAGATCGTGCCCGTTTTGGGCGATATTGAGTCAGGAGCTATAAGGGAGAGGGCTCGCAGAGCCGCAAATTGTGTACATGATCGTCTCTGTTGGTTATGAGGCCAAAGCCTCGACTGTGGTACTGCACCTAGATCAAGGCTGAGAGTCCGGGAACTTGAACTGTCTAAATTCAAGCTGAAAGAAAGTCGTTATAGATCAGGGCAATCAGTTATGGCTAACTTTCGATCTATTGAATCTGTAAAAGCCTATTGCTCTGGAGGCGGTGAATTCATTCACGGTCATATATCATTCAGGCCCAGAAGGCGGCCAACACGAAACATCTGGGTCCTGATTCACAATGACAGCTCGCCCTGCATAAAGCCCGAGACTTCATTGACTTGGAAGTTGATGATTGGTGATATCTCATTTCAGTGTTGGCCCCGTGACCTTGACGTTGAGGTACATATCCTTGTCGATGCTGTGGGTAGCCCCTGTCCCCTCATGCACCCTACATAAGGTACTCAGCCACAGACAGGTACGAGATGGATGGGACGGGAGTGAGGAGAGTAAGGCACCTAGGTTAGTACCTACTAGGTACTGACCTAAGGTATTTGTACATAACAATTCTACCTAAGGGGGGAGACAAGGAAACCCGAGACTTTTATCCTAAGTGACAAAAACAACTAGGTAATTAAAAACCTCTCTAAGCTTACATAAATCTTTTCATCACTTAGAGTAGAGGTCCTAAGGCTTTTTGCTCCCTGAGGCAACTGTACACAGCTTGTCAGCCCTACTGCCCATCCACAGATATTCAGTGAGATGTAAGACAAGACTACAGGTGCAGTGCCTAGATCTCTGAATCATCAAAGGATAGAACTCAAAATTCACAATAGAGTTGATAAATGCGACTATTAATCTGGATTTAAAATTGGGTCAAAGTTCCAATCATAATATGCAGGATGGGTCCATGCCCATGTGAGAATAGAAACCTGGAACCCGTGAGGTTCAGCCCAAGGGCACGTCACAGGGTGCCCGCGTGTCCGGTAGTTCAGGTTCCAGTGTAACCTCCCCTACTAGCGCGTATTTCTCCATCCACTGCCCATGTCTACTGTATCTGTGGGTTCGAGAAGTTCATCAATTGTTGGGCTCTTTTGCTGCGAGATGCCAAGCAGATGTACTCGAGTATTACAGCATCAATTATATCCTGGATCATCCAACCTCTTGCATCATGTCATCATGATATAGCCATAAGCTTCTCTGAATCATTCCTCTCCTTTTACATCCACATCCATAGCACCCAAGGTACTGAACCCCAGGGCACGTAAGCTAGTAGCTAAGGTAGACCGGGACAGCCACTAGAAGCCCCGCCAAGCTCTGCTCCGCGGGTGCCTTCCTAAAGGTCATGAGGAGCTAAGCTAGGGAAGGAACAGCCCCATCGTCAACCGGATCACCAACGGAAAGAGCTCGAGTTCCAGTCGAGGCTATCTTAAAGCCTATGAGGTGGTCGAGGTTTCCTTTTTTCCATTTCCCCATCCCCTTTTTACTTTTATTCTCCAACCTCTTAATTCGACGTCTCCTTTGGCATTGTATTCCACTCCACTTCTTGTGCAATTCCTCACATCTCTTCTTCCCCCCCTGACAGTCGTGGCTTGTGTGCTTGCTTTTGGCTTCTCACTTACAGCTCCAGCGCCCGATAGCACCTCAAGTACACTATTGTCTGTGGAGGGACCACCTCCACTGAGCTACCTACCTCCTTACCTACTACTCAAGCACGATAGACTACGACGCAGTACGTACCAGCTTCGACAGTACCTCAGATGAGGTGACAAGCATCCCTCACCTCACCTCCACCAAAGAGATAAACGCGCTGGCTGATAAGTCGCTAGAACCCGGCCCCCTGACGCCCTGGCTCTCCCGTCCGTCGAGGCAGAGGCTCTGTTTCATTCCGCTGTCAGGGTACTCACTCATCAAAATTGGATCATTGTGGCCTGGACCCGTCAGCGAAGTAGCGGCCTCTCCGGAAGGTACCTGACCTTGTTCGTCTGTCTCTCCACCGTCTTTCGCCGCCATCTTGGCCGACCAAGCGGACGGGACTCCTTTTCAATCGCTCTCCCTCCCGTCGTCACAAGCAAACTATAGGAACCACTGCCTTGCACAAGCTTTTTGCGACACACCGATCTTGTATCTGTCCTTGTATCTCCGTGTCTTTTTGAAAAGTGCTGAGTCGGCACGGCATCAGCTCCGAAGCTTATCGGCACCGGGTTATGAAGACGTGGGAGTCTTCCGACAACTTGACTTGTCTTGTACAAAGAGGTACTCTTTCACCTTGAACCAGCATCAGCTGCCGCCTCCGACTTCGCCGCCACTATTGAAGTTTTCATGTATTCCGACCCAGCGAATTCAGTAGTCCGAAACGTACCCATGAATTCCAGCTTAAAGTACTCGATATCTTCAGCCATTGTCATCAGTCCCTCCACCAGCTCTCCACCGTCTTTTTCTCCGGTTCACTAGCAGGTACAGACTTTTTTACCTCTGGACCCTGAATTTTCTATATCTTCAACTGTCCATTCTTCTTTTCGTGCCCCTAACCTCGTGACGCGCAGACTTTATTCGCTCCCAAAAGAGGCTTCAACCTGCAGATGTAACAAAACAGCCCCGAACTCACTGTTACACTTACACGGCACCTGAACGGCCCTCGATTTAGTTCACAACTAAAGCCAAAGCTCACACTGAGCTAAGCTTTCTACTGCATCACTGGAGTTTCACTCACCAAAGTTGTCTCGCTTCACCAGCACAAGGTCCACAGTTTATTACTTTCGCCGCTTTTTTGCACACGAGAAGCCAATTTTTGCGTCACGAGCTTACGAGTCACGAGCCATCTGAGGTTTGAGGTTCTCTTTGCAACATTGTTTCTTTCGGAGGGAGATCAACAATCATTGATCCACGCGAGAAGAAGAAAATAAGAGCAGAGACAAAAAGTCTTGTATAACCTGCAGCGTCTGTGTGCCCTTAAAAACCGTCGGCTGCTGGACCTCCCAGCCCAGCTTTGGTGTTGCCCGATCACAGGACCGTTGGAACTACAACTTCAGCGATCCAGAAGCCATTTACCAGCGAATAATCCTTTGCCTCGTTTTCAAAACTTCTAACGACTGTGTCAGTGGTTTACGGCACCTAAATTGGAAATTGGCCAAAATAACGGAATTTGGCTATCGCTGTTTATTGAGTGACACTGTGTGTGCCTGCAATCATTTAACCTCTGTCGATTCCACCATAGGCCCGTTATCCCTCACTTATTATTCAATTTAGCAACCATGCTTCACATTGCTAGTCGTCGATAAGCACTTTTACGCCGAAGAATCATTGGGTGGCATTAGCAGCCGTGCCTTGATCACACTAAGTGCATACCCTATCGTTGCGGAGGCTGCTGAAGACTTCAAAATCCTCAAATATGGATTCGAATATGCCTATGATACTGCCAAAGGGCATTGTCATCAATTCAAAAAACATATATAAAGAGGTTGCTGATTTTCCTTTGGTCCCCCCTGACAAGGTTTGGGAGTACTGGCATGGTAAATTTCTAATCTTCCCTTTGCCATTGAATACCACTTATGCTTTCCTAGTGTATACGACCACATATAAGAAGCTCAAGGATCCGACTGCTTGCCGACTTGAAAACTTTTGGTGGCATGTCTGGGGAAGTGATCGCAGGTTTCTCAAGGGTAGTGCCCTGGCAAAACTTTACGAGGAGATCTCGGTTGGACCAACCTTTGTCCCCCTCAAGGGACCGCCAAATCGATGGGAAGGACCCGATGTACGTGCCATTGAGATTCATCTTCTCACAATGACATCCATCGACAACTAACACAACCTACCTAGATACCACCCCTGATCAAACAGATTCTAGAAGCCGCTGAATCTCAGGCACCCGCGCCATTGACACAAACCCAAGGGTCCCGCCCTTCAAAATCCACCGACTCAGCGTTAAGAACATTATCTTCAAGTGCCTCAAAGCCGCCACCCGCCCACCCAATCTTGAAAAAAGCCCGAGGACCATCATCATCGGGGCCTCGGCCAACGGCTCGTTTTGTATCACCCCATGAATCCGCTGATGAGGACGAAATCCCCTCTTCAGGGAGCACAGCTGCGACAGTGTCCGAGGCGCCCGTGTATGTAACCGATCCGCCGAAGAAGAAAATGGCCATTGCACCCCTTCAGAAGCCTACCCCCTCGTCTCCCGTCACGAGTAAGAAAACCACTAAGCTAAGCAAATCATCATCAAGCACGGAACCGGTTGTTCGAGGAGCCGGGGCTGGAAAATTGAGCGGGCCAAGGAATGGCACGCTGCAGCGGCCCGTACTTCACATTACTCGCACAAACGTGGAATACGACCAACCAGCCTTTAGGGACATGAATGGAATGACCAGGGAAGGTCGCCCATACCCGATGAGCGAGAAGGCACGAGGAAAGCAACCAGCAGTTCCTGTTCGGCCAGTTACATACAGAAACGAAGTCGTCAAGGATGTGATACAAGAAGAAACTCGGCCATCACCTCCTAAAAATCGGCCTCGAAGCATTCATCGAGAGAAAGGTGTGCTCCCCCAAGCTCGCTCTCTCATAAACCTTGCGAACTACGGACCACGAAGAGGGTCGGGAGCTTCTTCAAGGTCGACTATCGGTGTGGGATCGCTTGGGAGTGGAAGGAGTCAGGAAACGCCCCCTATGGCACGATCCCATTCCCATGGCGGATATGATCAACCAAAACCGCACAACAACATTCGAGCACCTGGACTCTTTACGGAAGCCACCTCATCGACATCCAACGTTGCGGTGACTGGCACAATTCTCGATCAATCTGGGTTTGGATCCACGTCGGATTTGAGTACTATCGATCATTCACGGCTTGAACATCACACCATCCCCGTTGTACCACCACAACCATCTATCCTCGATGCTCGTTTCACCCCAACTCCTCCTACCACAACAGCTAGTGTACCCCTAGGACGCACAAAAAGCCAGCTAACACTACTACTTGAACGAGAAAAGGCACGAAGCGGTGATAGGTCGCGATCCAGAAACTAAAATATTCTTTGTACCCCTAAAAGCCATTATGCCACCGTTATTATGTGTCGTGGTAAGGTCTCACCACGGCTATGTACGCCACTTATAAACAAGGGCCTAGCTCACATATCAAGCAAAATGTGTCTTTCTCCGTATGACTTCAGGTGCATGGTCACGGAGTGTTGGGTGGGTGCATCAAAACACTCGCGGCCCGCATGGCCATTTGATTTATTCCCCAACTTCTTGCTATATGATAAAGTGATACTGGCTCAGAAGTGAAAGTTTGAAAGTCGCGCGTATGGTTCTCCATACCATAATCGAAAGAGGGGTGGGGGGTTGACGGCAAAGCTGAAGACGGGCTAAAAGGTCTATTCACGAAGGAAATGAACCGGCATTCAGTTGATACCAATTAGATAACTAAAAGCAAGGCATTGCAGATGCTGCTCAGGACCTGATGAAAGCGACGTTTTTGAGTGTATGTCATTACCCTGGAGCTGCCAGATTTCTTATTTTGCATACTTGATCGAGGGAAAGAAAGGATTATATAAAACACAACAGTGTGAATTGTATTATGACAGACATCTGCCCTTCTCATAATCAGAAACCATCTTCTTTCGTTCTCGGTCTTTTAAGACAAGTCTAATTATTCTTCACAACATACCCTAAACTTTTGCTACATCTCAGACAAGTTATATGAAGTACGCCAAGTTGCAAGGCATCGTTCGCGTTTAACGGGGTCAGTAGGTAGGTATGTTAAGCAAATACATTTTGGGAATCGTGCGATCTTGTGCCTGAAGGAAATGTTCCAACTCTTAATGCTGATGTTGATAATACTGGTATCTAAGACTATAGCCATCAAACTGGAGGACTTAGGGGAAAAAATAGCTACTAGATATTACTCTTAATCTTTTTGTATTCCAAGGTTTGCACCGTATGTTTTGTCCAACCGACTAAACCAGTCCCTCAGGGTAAGCCGTTCAATCCGTTACTTATACCAAAAATCGATGACGCGTTATAAAGGGGACGGAAGGAAAATTCTCTTTGTGAAGAAAGCGATGCCTAAGCGCGTGTGTTGAGTATCTCAAAAGAGGACGAATAATTTTCATGTGTAAAGCATGATTTGGTACGAAGAAAAGGGTACCTCGTGAAAGCCAAGAAGAGACGTCACTAATCATCAAGCTTGAACATCCTGCGCAGTGTCCCAAACTTCTTCTTCTTAGGTGTGCCGACCTCTGAGCCGTCGATTGAAGCCGAGACTCCATGGTTGGCAGCACCGATTTGGCTGTGGGAAGTACTGCGACGCTTGAGGAAGCCCGTCTTTGTTGTTGGGGACGACGGAGAAGGACCCAGACCGCCAGCGGTAGAGGGGCGCTTCTCTTCGTCAACGACGTATGTATTTTGAGAGCCGTCGTCGAACCGATCCTCCTCTTCATGAGTGTTCTGATGGTCCTGGAGAGGCCAATTTGCTCCGCGTTTGTGTAGACGCGAGCTATGTGCCTGACTCTCACTGTTACTTCGAATGAAAGCGAGTCGTTCAGGCCCTCGTTCCAGGTGTGTGTCCCGGCGCGATGCGCTTTCACTCGTGCTTCGAGAGATCTTGTCAGCAGGATCCTTCTTGCGACGCAAAATGGACGACATGAAGCTGCCACGTCGTTTATGACCTGGTCGACCACCTGTTATCTCGACGCTGTTAGCCTGCGGCGCAATCGCGTCTCGCCCCGAACCGCTTCGATTCAAGGTTGCCCGAGGAACTGCGATGGCCGTCCCATTGGAAGCAATATTCTCTCGAGGTTGCTCTTCCTCATCATCGCTGTCAGGAAGGTCAGAAGAGTCTTGAGCACCTGCGCGAGCAGGCGGGACTCCCATAGCGGCGGCGGCAGCATTGTTTGAAGCCGAACTGCGCATTGTTTTGGGTACACGCTTCTGCTTGGGGAGCGGTGAAGGGGTATCCTCGTCACTTGAGTCGACAAACCGACTTCTAAAGGCTGGGGGGCCCCCATCCTCATCGCTCGAATCATCGAAGCGGCTACCGCTATTGGGTTTCTTCCCCTTGGAGGAACGGCCAAAACCAGAAACCCGCATGCGAGAAGAACCTGCATCACTGGACTCAGTACGCAGTGACTGACGCATACGGCCGCCCATTATGACTGGAGGAGGAGAGCTAGTGTTGGAATTGCGGCGAAAGGCTGATCCGGTAGGTGACAGAGACCGGAGACTGAATCGGCTGCTGCCCCTTGCGCTTTCTGGTGGAGGTGCTGCTGCCGCCGGTTTCCGTGTACTTCCTCTCATTGTCTTACGGAAGCCGAAGCCTTCTGAGCCGCTAGCCTTTGCACGTCGGAAGCTGCTTTCGCTCGAGTCAGATCCTCGACGTGTAACGGTTGGCTTCGTAGTAGACTGCATAGTAGGGCCCCTGTCTTCAGAATGCGCTCGACGCTGTGATTTGACCGCTTCTGAAGTGATCGCTGGTTGATAAGAAGTTGGCCGGCCACCATTTCTCTGAGTAGGGGCAGTATTGTGCCCATTAGCCGCCGAACCATTGGTCCTAAGTGACTTGCGCATCGCAACACCAGAAGTAGTCTCAGGCTCTTGACGAAGGGACTTGCGTAAGTGCCCATCGTGCGAGTCCTGAGGGCTAGAAGGAGCAGCGCCGGATCTCATAGATTTGCGCATGCCGCCGATTTGAACTGATTCGCGATGACCGACTGTTGTAGTCTCACTAGCCCGCATGGATTTTCGCAGTTTGGCACCTCCAATCTGCTTTGCTTTCTCTGTAACGGGTGTCTTAACACGAGGCTTCTCAATCTCATCGCGAGGCCAACTAGTACCTGGTTGGATTTGGTAGACTCTAGTTGGATTAAGAAGCTTTTCTGAGACAGGTGCATCTTCCGAAGCCTCCCAAGGTTCTTGCACAGGCTCTTCCATAAGCTTCTGTTTTTGCTTCGCTTGGATCTTTGTCTTGGGTTTTGAGCGTCGGGCTACTTCTAGTGAAATATCTTCCTCGTCGGATTCCTCCATGGCCTCCTTCTCAAGCTGGCGCCTGTCCTTGGGGCTCAAACTTCTCCAATAAGCCTTTGCTGTTTCCCAGTCACTGGGCATTTCAAGAGGTTTCTGAGATAGAGTCTTATTGGGTGTGGACTGCTGAGACGCATTGGTTTCCTTGGATTTTGCAATAGCCTTCTCAAACACCTTCTGAGAGAATGCTGATTCGACGGGGCTGTCGACCACAGCGTCAAGGGACAAGAAACCATCGCCTTCCATGTCAGAGAGATCCTCATAGGCGTCACTGTAAATGCTGCTCCCATCTGACTCTTCCGACTCTTCCTGGATATCATGCATCTGAGAGTTTGAAGACACTGCACTGGTGGAATCGAAGGACCGACGAGTCGCAATTGGTGCGGGATGATCAACTGCTTTGGGTGATTGGCTTGGGCGAGGCTCTGACGAGGCTGCCTTGGTGTCCTCGGAAGTAGCCCTCTCGCTTGAAGCATTAGTCGGGCCAGCGGGGAAGCCCCCGGGAACGTCAAAGAAGTCTTGCGGCGATTCTGCCTGGTTCTCATCGGGGATTCGGGGACTAGGTTGTATTATCGAAATGGTTGGTATGTTGTCGCTTGGACTAGACTTCGCCGAACCACTCTCAGAGGGGCTGCCCAGGTTGCTAATAGTTGTTTGGGTCTCGGACACAGGTTCGACAGATGTTTGGGATTTATGTACATCGCCTGATTCGGATTCATCATCGGAGCTCAGGTCACTGTTGCTTATATACCCTTGGCCATCAACAGAAGTGACCACGGGGGGTAGTGGTTCCCGGTATCTGGAAGTATTAGCTTCGTTGCGAGAGGCCTGTTCCTGTGCCAAGACCGACCCTATAGCCAGATCACTTGACTGCGCCAAGTCTTGGGCAGGAGCTTTGTGATTCGATTCTGAAGGCAGCGAATCTGTAGCTGGAGGTGAAGCCGATCTCTCCATAGGTCGAACCAAAGGTCGCTCCTCAGGCTCCCTGACCTTCTTCTCGCGAATACTCCCAAAAGAGGGGAGAGCAGGACGAGGAGTCATGGTCTCGTCCTCGTCCAGAGTTACTGAGTCTCTTTTGTTTCGCCCAATGATGCTATGCCAAGACTTCCTTGACTGCGGGCTGGCAATTTGTGGTGAGTCTGTATCTGAAGATGGAATAGACTCCCCGACAACAGCTGTGTTTCCATCATCAAAGCTCACCCTGACGCTCTTCTTCCGTGAGAGTTCTGTCTCCTCACGCCCAGCCGTACCTGACCAGGCAGCAGACGCATCTGAGCCATCTTCTGAGGGAGATGCATCCCGAGGACTTGAGTACTTAAGTGCGGATTTTCGTGGCGACAATGACCTTGGAGGCGGCTCATGCCTAACGAGTAGCTGGTCGGTCTTGGGAGCAAAATGGGTTGTACGGGCAGGGCTACGAGCAGGACTTTCAGAATGCACTCGGCTTCGGTGCACAGTCTCACTGGGACCTGGAATTGGTGTAGCTTCCGGTGACTGTTGAGGTGGCGAGGTTGATTTCACAGGGATGGCATCAACTGCATCCATTGGGTGTTCGTCGGTAGGCGCCGGCTGGGCAGCCTCTCGTTGTTCCTCCTCCTCTAGTTCGGGGTCTTCATGCACTACAGAAGGACGCTTTCTAACTGATGCTTCGGGTTTTGTTACTGCTGGTGGGCTTACAATAGTCTGATTTGAATGTCTCGGCGTCTCGACACCTGACTCTTGTTCTTGTTGAATTAATGTTTGCCCAGCTGAGAGGTTGGAGTTGGGGTCAGGCTTAGCCTCACGCTTGGTTTCTGGCTCAGACTCAGGATCTGATTCGAGCCCAGATTCAGGGTCAGCTTCTGGGTGACCGGCCTGCTTGAGGTGCCCAGACTGTTGTGTTGTCGCAGCATAAGTATCCGAAGGGCTTCGTGGGCTTGCGACTGCCTTTGGTGGTGGTGAGGCTGGCTCGACTGCAGTGCCCTTGAGTCTCCCGACGGTTCCCTTGGACAAGTGAGTGCCAGTCCCGAGTCCGTCATGCTTTTGCTTGCGAACAGGTTTCTCTGATGCATCACGGACAGTGTGATCTATCATCAAAAGCTGTACCTGAGGAACCATCCGTCTCGAATTGGGGTCGTACACCATGGCATTGCTTGATGGATTTGGCGACTCTGTCATAGAGCGAGGATACGAGAAATTGATAGAGTTCGGGCTACTTGGCCGTAAATCTGCAGATGCCCGTTTATCAGCCACAGGGGCGCGACGCACGTTAGACAAATCGTTCCCTGTAGCTGCCCCAAACCATGGACCTTGAGCTTGGCCGTTCTTCATCTTTTGGCTTGCGGTTTGGAAATGTTGCGTTTGCAAGCTTGTTGCTCGTTTGTGGGTCGAGCTCTTCGGATTGGTCTTGTTGTGCTCATGCTGGGGAATTCTGGGCACTGGAGGAACATCCTGGGCTTGCGGGGCAGCGACCCGTGCTGGTGAAGGTGAGGGTGATCGAAAGGTTCGTTCAGTCATAGAACTCGCGCTCGGTGATCGATGTAGTTCCCGACTCCTCCTGTCCCGACTTCCTGTAGACGAGACGGAAGCGCTCCTCCTCGCAACTCGTTTCGACTGAACCTGCGATACATTGGTGGGGGTTGTAGGTCGAGCCTTTAGAGCTGCAGCCGCAGCAGCTGATGACAGAGATGGCGTCGATTCACGCCTTAGAAAGGCCGAGGCGGCGGCTGTAGCAGCGTTGGGATTGGCAGTCTCCCGGGTCAACGGCTGAGATGAGAGCGCCATGTTAGCAACGACGTGTAATTGCGAAAGCGATGGAAAGGAAAAGAGAATTGGATCAAGAGGGGGAGAGTCGCATCAAGGGATAAAGGCCAAAGGCAACAATCAAAGACAAGGACAAATGCAGCAAGTCTCGATAGGTGAGCTTAAGTTAATGGCTTTTGCCTACCAGGGCGGGTTCCATAGCGGGCCAAAAGGCAAAAGGCAAAAGCCAAAACCGGTTTTATAGGAGCCGCAATAGTGAACTGCGCAGAGGAGGAAGACGGCTCACCTGAGTGGGAGGACGATGCCTCCTTGAACCTCCAAACATGATGGGCTGGCTGGTTTAAGCTTGACTAGATCGAAAGCGGCGCGAGGCCAGCTCAGCTCAACAGACGGCTTGCATCAAGATCAAGGCCACGGATTTTCGGAGGTTAGTAAATGATGACGCTGAGATGTGAGTCAAGGTACTCGTAGTAAGAAATGCTGTGTCGTGTAGACTATACGTCAGGATTAAATGGGATGGGTTGAGACGGAAATTAGGGCAGCTAAAAAAGTAGTTTGAGGAAGACTCCAAGGACTGGACGGAGACGAGGGAGGGAGGTTCCATGTCCATGCTCGCTAGAGACCTGATGACGACAGGTATCAAGCCACTAACACTAGCCTCAATTAGCAGACCCCACCCACTTCTGGCATGTAATTTTTTATTCCGGTGGTTCCATCATCCAGGGCGCATTGCATCCAATGGAGATGGAAACTCAAGGGTCCAATAAGATAATTGTGATGACTTTGCTTGAAGTGACGGCCATGTCATTCATGGAAGCCTCCTCCCGTGTCTCCCTGGTAGTCCACGTCGACCAACACGTGGTTGTCGTTGTACAGGCTCGTTCAACACAGTACAGTTACACATACCTACATACAATAGACCTCAACTTTCCGGTTTTCAGTAGTGCCATCACAAAGGGACCCCCCGGCTGCTGCATAGATCCAGAGATCAGTAATTCAAATTGTAGATCAGTACCTTATCAGGTCCCGTCTCGGCAGGCCTCCAGTATCCAGCTGCCGAGATCTACAAGTTTGCTCAGCGGATTAAACATAAACAATCTGGGGGCTAATCTTGCTTGGTTCTTAGGTTGCTGACCGTTGCTCGACCTGAGGCACGCGGCTCATTCAAAGACTGACCCTGACCCACTGAGGGACTGATCTTCGTGGTAGTGGTATTGCTCTGTATCGGGGATTCGGATGGACCTGGGAGTCAAATGGTAGTACCTAGTTGGATAACAACTCGACCGTAAATCATATAGTTATAGAAGCAAATACACCGCTCAGGGCGCCTGCGTTCAATCGGTTTTATAGAGCATTCTTTACAGTATACTACGGCCAACACAATACAACCACTCTTGATATCTTCGATTCTTAACCATGTATGCTAAGGCCCCGTCTCTCCGCATATCCTAGATCAAAACCCACCTCAAATCTCCAGCTGAACTAAATAGCTTTCTGACGTCATAGCTTGACTAGGATGTTTCAATCATAGCCAAGTCGTTTTCGTGCAATTTTGCAGCACTTGTCTGTCCATGTTCATAAGTTGAGACAGAAAAGCAATGTGTGGTTAAGAAATGTTGAGCAAGCTAGGATAGCCCTGTTATCATACAATGTGACTTTGGTCTGGCCGATTGAACCCAAATGCTGTTTGGTGGCCCAAGCTACAGCATTCTACCTATTCCTATCCCCTATCCTTAAACCGAATGTCACTTTCCTGTCGTTACTGAGCCGCCTCCCCACCGAGTGGCCCAGTCTCTTGTTATCCACGCTTCCCCCAGTAGCAACAAGCAAGAAATCCGTCGTAGGCAGGGCTCTGTCCCTTTCTTCATCTTCAACAGCAAGAGTACCTCATTTTCGGATATCAGACACCGCAGAGTGTCTTGGCTCACTGATATCTTCTAGGTATACCTCCCCTTTCATAGCTTTGTTGGTCGACGACGTACCCCGATCATCAAGGCTAAAATAGGGAGTACCGCGATTGCTGGGAGCAGCCCCTTCCACTGAATCATGCTTGCAAACTACGATGACTGGACCTCAGTCGGTATGTCTGGCCCAGTGCGATCTCCTAGGGAATTCGGGAAATCATTCTCGTCCTCTCCTGACTGATTTGAATGGTTGTGGTTCATATCCACAGATGTGCTAGGCTCCTGAGGCGGGTTCTGAGCGGCAGCATTCTCTCCCCGAGATGCAGGTTTCTTGCCGCCCTTTCTGCCCTTCCGACTTTTCTCCTTGGCCTTTTCGAGAAGTCGTTTGCGATCAGCTTCTTCCTGTCGGCGTCGGCGGTCTTTCATCTCATACTGTCGGATCAATGCTCTGGGCGGTACTCCAAATATCATCTCGTATTCGCAGAATTCGCAAATCCACTCATCAGCTGTTTTGGTGGGATCCCGTCGCGCCTCTTGACGACGACGCCGCGCAGCCCTTTCGAGTGACCTGTCTAGATGTCGTTTGCTGTCTCGACGAGAACTTCCGGAGCCTCGACTAGCTGCCACGGAAGACCCATCGTGAGGAGCAACACTGCCAGGTGGTAAGGAGCCAGGGCCAGCCTGAGTTGACATGCTGTGCTTGCTCGCGTGACCTGACGGCTATGTCAGCAAATCAAAGTCTCGACTATGCAATGTGTACTCACCAGGCCACTGAATCGTGCCAGGAACTTGGGAATCACAGGTGAAAGTAAACTGGGTCGATGCTGGAGTCGATTTTGTTGTGGTAGAGTGTTGCTGAAGCAGACTCACGTTCTCCTGTCCCTGAGGTCGAAGTTTCTCGGCGTTTGCGATAGCATTTGATATTATACCACTGCCCTCTGGCTCTGGGTTTGCGTTAGCAGCTGAAAGTCCGTTATAAGTAAGATGAGCAGTTGTGGAAGAAACAAAGATCAAGGTAGGACTCAAGGGGAGAAAGTCCCATCAGCCAAGCGGCGGTGCAAATTGTCACTGGAAGAAATATAGAAAATGGTGTGCAAGTCTCCGTTCCGTTTTATGCTGTTAGCCGAAAGCTATGGAGGGTAGAGTAGGGAAACCCCATGGCTGAACAACCTCTCCATAACGAAAGGCGTATCGGCATAACATAGGGTTCAGAAGCTCGGTTGAATGCATACGTTGTTGATAAATCCATATGTAGGAGTTTGGAAACACAGGAACAGAGCATGAAAAAGGCAGAAGAATGATTAACGTACCGCCCAGCGCCCACTGAGATGCCGTAGCTTTTGAGCCTCGCCCAGCCCACGCATTACTGTTGCCATCAGACAATGCTCGCAGGGGGCTTCTGCCGTTCCTTGAACGCCCAAGCCTGCCCCGTCCAGGTCCTGATATTCCCTGGTTATTGGATGAAAAAGTGCCCGTCGTTGGATGTGAGACTGAATGGGAGTGCGCCCGGTCGTTGTGTGATTCACTGGTAGGAGAATGTCCTGCACCAGCTGAAATGGCAATCTCATTATTCAAGCCCTGAGTACCATTAACAGAAAGCTCCCCTGCAGAAGGAATTTTCCGCTTCTTCTTGTTGTTCGTATTCTCAAATACATCATAACCATCCACAGAGGACGTTGCGGAAAGCGGCGGTTGCGGATTAGGGATATCTGGCTTCGAGGATCGCTGAGTACCACGAGTCAAGATCACCGGGGGCGATCTAGTAACAAGAGTGCTTCGTAAAGCCGGCTCTTCTTCATCGCCATCTGGCAGCCCCAACCCATTTCGTCGAGGGGTATAGTTGCGCCCCTCCTCCGCTCGACGAGTTTGTTGAGATGGGCTTGTAGAACATGCCCTTGGCGGGCTCGTGTCTTCCCTGAAGTTGTATGGTGGATAATAGAAGAGAGGCGTAGTTTCGTGAGTTGATGGAGGATACGCTATTGTCCCTACGGTTCCCGGTGAGAGCTTCTCGCGCAGTCGACGTTTCGGTAACGGCCGAATCGGTCGGTCTGGGAACAGCGACGATACAGTATCTGGCGACATGTTGAGATTATGACCTGCGCGTGAGCGAACATTTCTCGTTAGCACGTAGATCACCAGAACGATGAGGAGAATCGCCACAATTATAGCGAAGTTCGACATGGCGGCAGATGGTGTTGGAAGATTTGTTGGCACCGTCAGAAGCTGCTTAGCCTTGCTGGCAGTTGAAAGCAGTTGCAGGATCAACACCGGCTAGATTGGCAACTGACGGGCCAAAAGCAAAGCAAATGGAAAGCGTACCCATCGAACATTGTATAGGCTCTGTTCTAAACAACGACAGACACGACAGTCGAAGGGCAAGTGCTGCCAAACGAGGGGTCGGAGCTTGTACAATTCGTTGGCGGCAAACAAATTCAGTACTGCAATACTAGTTATACAAGTCGTAAAGAAAACCAAAATCGTGATTTGCAAAAGACTGGCTTGTCTCTTCGAAGCTCAGAGGGGTAAACTTGGTTCGGTCGGGCTCTAAAACGTTCTGTGTGCGGGTCAGAACATATCGTCGATATCACGACTGAGTGTTTGGCACTGGCACAAGTACCAGCCTGCACCAGCTCGGCTCGTTTCGTACTTGTATCGATTCCTGTAGTGCCTTAGGTATACGAATGACTGCCAGACTCGCTCGCTCTTGGTCGCTCAAGGCCGGGGCTCGCTTACCCAGTCATGGACGGGGTGATGGAGGGGGTGTTCGCGGACAAGGACGCTTTTATATGAGCGCAGACGCCACAGGAGGCACAAAAGAAGACAAAATGATGAAGCAAGAATTATCAAAGCGAGTAGCCAGAATAACACAATGCAAAGTCCGATAACGCCCTCGAGGCTGCTGTATTTGAGTGTGATTGAATCACCAACTACTAATCTGTGGAGGTGCTAAGGTACGTAGGCAGGGCCGTTGGGAGGTGGCGGGTTAGGTAATCAGACTGGCGCCTCCAATGTAAAGGTCATACTGACCATGACTGTCCCGCCTTCCCGTCTTCTCCAATTCCTACTGACAGCAGCCACCAGAAAAAAAGGACGATTATGATTGGTGTTTACGATTTTGAGCTTCAACTGTGTATTTACTTTTATGTGCCCTGTAAACCCGTCCTAAGTAGTCTATAGGTACTGGACTAGAGCATCGTGAAACAACTGTTTTGTGGCTCACTCGAACAACATGGAATTCAATATTTTCCTGATGTCACTCGTCAGGAAATGCAGGGCATGCATGGTAGGGCAATTAATATGGAAACAGTCTCTAAATGATGCGGAAACAAACCGCTCTCAGAGTCTCATGCCGGAGCTGGCCAATAACCGTCTGATCACTGTGATGCGCTGCACCTCAGCGGTGAGTGGGCACTAATTTTGCCTGACTAGGTACCTAAGGTAGCTTTGCTGCTCCAGTACCTAAGAGACTTTCGTGAACCCCAAAAAGACCCCTGTATCCGGAGCTTGTTAGTGAGCTCAGTCTGCACAGTGAGCGCTATAACTTTATGTTGTGCAGGTGGGCTCGCAGTGGTTCCATCGGCTTTTGCTTTGAGAAGGATCCCAAGCAAAGTGAGACCCACGCCCACCTTCCTGCCCACTTTCCCACACCCATCCCATGTCCATGCCCATGCCCGCGCTTCTTCTGGTTATCCTCTTCCTCCTCCTCCTCCTCGTTCCAGGAAAGCTTCTATCCACTCGTCTCTCTCTCATACTCATTGTTACAGCATCTCTCCGTGTCATGACCACGGCGTTTTTACTCGATCTCGATATGCTTGCTTGCCGATCCGTCCTTCGATACCGTCGCCCTTACTCGACATTCTTCCTTCAGTAGTCGCACTCATTGCTGGTCACCACCCAGCTTCTACAATCTTTATTCCTTGCTCACCACCACCAATTCTCGCGATTTCTTTTCCTCTCAACTTCTCGATCGGCGCTGGGAAGAACATATCTGCTCTATTTTGTTCCACGCGCCGTTGTTAGCTGACAACTGTCCCTCGTCCTCTTTCTTCTATTTTCTCCTCTGTCACCTCAGATCGGTGACCCGGCTCCCTCAATGGCACCACCCTCGCCGCGACGGTCATCAAGAGCCCGCGCCACCAATTCACAATCACAACAGTCATCTGTTTCCTCAAGCACGTCGGGTCGAGTTGAGCGGAATACGAGATCAGTCGCCAAACCCTCTTCCAACAAGTCCACACCCAGTGCCTCTTTGTCCTCGGAGCCGTTTGAAGATCTTGACGATACCCTCCTCGGTCGAAGACGAAAGCGCAACCACGAAGACGAAAACGAGAAGACTTCAAAACCCGATAATTTCGAAATGGCGAATGGCAGCGATGACCTCCAAGAAGAGGAGGACGAAGCCGTGCGATGTATCTGTGATGCAGAAGAATACCCGGGTCGCCCACCCGTGGAAGGTGCCGACCTAGATTTCTTCAATGCCATAGAATTTACTGAAGACGTTACCGGCTTCTTCGTTCAATGCGACATTTGTAAGGTCTGGCAGCATGGCGCCTGTGTCGGCATCTTTAGCGCTGAGAGCTCACCCGAGGAATATTTTTGCGAGCAATGTCGCAAAGATCTCCATAAAATATATGCTGCAAGCAACGGGTAAGTCGATTTCCCAGCACGCTTTTTGGCTGGCAAGACGGATTTCATGTTTGAAATTTCTGGCTGCTTGAATTCCTGGACAATGCATGTAGTGCGGCCCTCCTACGAACCTGAGTACTGACGAGTTTGTTTTCAGCCAAAAATGGTCCAAGTACGTCCCCCATAACCGGCCGTCGCGCGCAACCTCTCGAGCCACCTCAATTGCTAAGGACGGCAATCGTTCACCCAAGGCTGGCACGAGTAAGAACTCGCGCCCAACTTCCGCCTCACAAACCTCAAAACGTCGATCCACAATGAATAGCCGTGACCGAGCTTACGAAGACGAGCAACTCCTGCGCGCCATTGAAGCCAGTAAAGAAGATGTCCCTCAAGATGGACAAGAAATCATGACCCGACGAGCGAAACGGGGACGAAGCGATAGTGAAGAGTCAATCGCCGTCAATGCTCGGCCACGGGATGAAAAACTGGCATCACTAAGGAACCCGTTAAGTGTAAAGCGACAGAGAACCAATTCGATGTCACCTTCACCTCCCACTGAGCCGGTCGAGGTTCAAAGTTATATTGAATCAGATGAGGAGGTTAACACTCGAAATGGAGCCAAGAAAGCTCGTAACAGCAAGAACCAGCGGACCAAGACGGAGAAGGAAGATAAAGAGCGTCAGCGACAGGAAGCTGCAGATAAAAGGAAAGGCCGCGCAGAAAGGCGACGAGGAGATGGTAAGTTGGACCGTAAATTCTGATCAAGCATGGTACTGATTATTGTATAGATTCTGACCCTTCGGAGGAAACACCTCCCGCCATTGCTAAACCTCCAGCTACCAAAAGCATCGAGATACCAGTTATTATGGAAACCCCTGCACTTGCGCCACCCGTTCCCGACACACCCCCTGCGAGCAACCAGACCGTCTCAAGCACCGCCAAGCGCGGCGGCAGAGCTACACATAAGAAGGGCAAAGGTAGAAACCAATACACTAGGGATCGCGATGCGGATGGCGAATCACCAGCACGATCCATGTCACGGGACATTCAAAAGAACGGCGAAGAACCCACCCCTACACACACGAAACCCACAAGTGAACATCGACATGGCAAGTCAAAGCCCGCCTTACACCATAAGTTGAATATGGTGGATATGAAGCGGCGTGTTGGTGCCATAATGGATTTTATTTCAAGGACCCAAGTGGATCTTGCAGCGGAAGCAATCCCGGGCACGAACGGAAACGCAAGCAACGGAGAAGCATCACCGCAAAAATCCTCAGATTCCCATTCTATAGAGAATGAGGATACAGCAGGCTCTTCTGGCGGCAAAGATTTCAAGGATCTGAACTGTATAGAGATGATGGATGTCCTGACACGAGATATGGTCAAGTGGCAGAATCAGTATACCTGACGGGAGCGTTTTGTTTCAATAGGTCCATCATGATGAGACAAAAGGGACCTGCGCTCGATTTCTTATTTAAGGCGTTTACGGTTGGTTGCATTCAGGGGCGTCACCAGCATCCGCAGCAGATGCAAGGCAAAGTTGTATGAGCTTGACTATACTCTGTGGTCGATGTTATTCTTTCAATGGAACCACTTCACGGGGCGAAGCTGGTGTTCCGGCTACCTTTCTATATATACCCTAGTACGGCCCGAGGGTTCGGTCATTGGCGTCTTTGCACAATTTGAGAGATACGGTAAAGGCGGGGAGGGAGGGGGACAACTCGAATCAAGTTTGGCACGAGATGACAGTATAGGCTTAATAGTGTACATGGAATATGCTCTAGTATACAACGTATGGTACAGAAATGAATTCCTGAGCATGCTAGGCGCCTGCCTTCTCTTGTGCAATTGCCTGTTTCTTCTGTTTCTTTGCTTGATTTAGACTTAGAGGAGGATTGTCTATGGACTGCTGATGCTTCTCTGATCCCTTGTCAGATACATCGTCCAGCACAAACTTGCCCATTTTCCCATGTCGCCATAAATGTAGGATCCTGGAAGCAGCCAATTTTAAATCAGGAACGCCTTTTAGCTTTATTAGGCCGTCTTTCAGAGCAACGGCGGTAAGGAACTCCTGAACATCGTTGGTGGGTTCGCAGTATTTCTTATACAAGGTCGGCTTGAAGAGGTTCATCCGGTAGAGGAGATAGTCTACCAGTATCTCGGTTGGTATTAGCCCGTCCTTTATGCCCTGGACGAGTGCAAATTTGAGCATAGCCTCGCCGTCACGAACGTAGGGCGGGAAGACGCCAGGGGTGTCCAACAGAAATGCACCATTTAGGCCTACGCCCTTACTCTTCCATTCTGGGTCGAGGATGCGCACATTTGTGCCCATTTTGCGCGTCACGCCTGCTTGGCCTCCAGTCTTGGCTACCTTGGACGTTTTCCTCCCTATGCCTTGGAACCGTAGAGCGTTGAGCACTGAACTCTTGCCGACATTGGGCACTCCGACAACTATGGCTCGCAAACCGAGTATTGAATCTTGCGCTATGGCAGCTCTCTTGATCATTTTGAGTAGTTTATCTGTCGTAGAGGTTCTGTGTTTGTCCCAGAAGATGATATTATCACCGTAAATCTTGCGCAGTGTGTTCTGCAGATTTGGTGTGTCTGTTGCGTAATCGCATTTGGTGTAGATGATGATTCGTTCGTTACCGCCTATGATGCGATCTAGATTGGGATTGTGCGATGTGAAAGGGATTCGAGCGTCGCGGCATTCGAGAGCAAGAGAGATGTGGCTCTTCATTTTTGTCATCTCGCTGAAGCCCTTGGCATGATGGCCGATATAGTACGTTTTCGGTATCGAGTTCGGTACGACAAAACTTTGTCGAGGGACAAATTGTGCCATTGTGTCGATCCAATATGATTTTGCGATTGTATGTCGTATGCAAAAGGGAATTGAAGAAGGGCCGTTGCTTTTCGAGTTAGTTATCGTGGAACATTAAGATGTGATAGGATGAAGAGGACCCTGAAAAAGAGGCCATGATGTAAATCTGATTCTCAGCCTTGTCTTAGTACCCCACCATATTCAGCCTCGCCCCTCTGCACGTGGCGATTAAGAAGAATTACGTCATGCTCAGCTCTCAGTATCGTCGAGAACCTGTTGAACCAATTGATATTGGAGAATTGCCCACGCGGTTTAGGACAAAGCATGGGGAGACACAATCAAGTGCCGCCTCGCCCTTTACGGCACCGACAAGGGCAAAAGGTTGTAGAAAGCCAAGAAAAAGCCAAGACTGGGCTTGAGCTTTTTCACTGAACCGAAGCTATAGCGAGCGAGACTGAGAGAATAATAAGTTGACTCAAAGCCCCCGGGACGAGGCGAATCTTCAGCATGTGCTTCAAATTCTTCGCAGAAACGACATATTCTGTCTTGTCACTTGTATCGGGACCGACGTGAACAATGGCTGGGCCAGAGTCTATCCAAGACACTATCAATGTTGAGCGGCCCATCACACCAAACACTCAAAATGCTCCAGCTGAAGATGATTCCTCGAGTCCTACAAATGGAGGAGGGCGAGAATCCAGATACTTTGCAAGAGGTGGAAAACTTCGGCCCTTTCGACTGCTGATGGAAGATGCTATCAACCTCAAGAGTCGATACTTATCAGATTGGCAGGTCTTCAATCAACAGGTGGTTGCAAGTGCAGTCTACATCTTCTTCACAAACCTTCTTCCCGGTATCACTTTCGCTAGTGATCTATACACCTTGACCGGCAAGTCGTGGGGGACCATCGAGGTTGTGTTCAGCACTGGACTTTGCGGCCTCATTTTCTCTCTGTTAGTACCATGTGTATACCCTTTTTATATATCGAGACATACTCACAAGAGCTCCTAGTTTCTCAGGTCAACCTCTTACGATTCTGGGTGTCACAGGCCCATTCTCAGTGCTAGCCGAGAACATCTACGAACTATGCGAGACACATTTTCATGTAAGTCGATTACAGTGCATGTGTACTGGTGGCCGCCATCAGCTAACACCTCCCAGGTCGAATTTCTACCAGTCATGGCATGGTCCCTCATCCACGCTGGTTGGATGCATTATCTCCTTGCCATCTTCAACGCGCATGACTGGACCATGCAATATGTCACCCATTTCAGCGCCGACATCTTCTCACTTCTCAACAGTGTGATCTACTTCCACAAGGCGGCAATGGAGCTGAAGCGAACCCACGCTCGAGTCTCCCTCGCTGCCTTTCTATATGCTGTTCTTGGAGCGGTGGGGACATGTCTCCTGGCCATTCTGCTGTCCACCGCAAACTCGTGGAAGCCTATGTTCCATCGATACGTTCGACTTGGACTTACAGAATATGCTGCTGCTATTTCCATTATTATTTGGATCGGAATCCCATATATCGGGGAACTGGCATCCTTAGATCATATACGGCTCGAAGTCCAAACCAGCTTTCGACCCACGAACCCAGAAAGAACGACTTTCTTTGTTCGCTTCTGGGAGACACCTATCGAATGGGTCTTCTTGTCCATGATCCCGGGCGCCATCGTCACGGTCTTGTTCTACTTTGACCACGAAATCAGCAGCATTATCTGCACCGTAGAACGATACGGGACCAAGAAGCCAGGCGGATATGCTTGGGATGTTGCTCTCTTGGGAACCACTACCATCCTTTGTGGTATTCTTGGTATTCCTCCCGCAAACGGCCTGTTACCTCAAGCACCACTTCACTCAGAATCGTTGATGCATTATGTCCTTGAGAGTCCTCCTGCGGAAGAAGGGGAGCAGCCAGATTCGCCTCGACCAGTCGCAAGGACATATGAGCAGAGGTATTCTCACTGCATTCAAGCTTCTCTCATTCTTATCTTTGTGTCTCCCCCTCTACAAAGGCTTCTGGGTCTCACACAGACATCAGTGCTCGCTGGCCTGTTCCTCTTCATGGGTTACCAGTCTCTATCTGTCAATCCTATTCTTGAAAGAGTTGTGAACCTACTCACACCACCATCTGATCTGCCTGCCCTCCCTGACAAAGTTAGTTGGTTCGGTATTCACATGTACACAATCACACAGATCATCATGACAGGCATTGTTTTTGGGGTGACCCTGACAGTTGCGGCCCCTGCATTCCCTCTGATTATCATCGCTTTAGTTCCCGTCCGATTATCGCTCATGAACCGCGTGTGGAGCCGTGAAACGTTGCGATTAGTGGATGGATGGGCTTGTCGGGAGGGTAAACCGGAGGATTATACAGAGACGATGCAGGCGCAAGGATCTGGAGATGAGGAGAAGGTCGGTGTTTGATTTAACATGAATGTTTCAGAGAGGAGGTGAGACAACATATTGCTGCTAGTAACAGGGGTCAGAATATCCATTTACAGATACACAAAAGATTAGACCTTGCCTGAAACCCATATGAAGTACGGAGTAGATTTATTCGTCAGCCCATGCATGTCCCTAGTGTCTTTCATATGATAATAAGGCTACCCCGCAGAAACTGCACTTCCGTTCACTCTTCTCTCTAATATCAACTCTCTTGCTCAAAACATTCGAGTGAGCGACTGCAACGCTGATTCATACAACAGTTGGAGGTCATTGGGCCCTCGCTGGCGATCGGATCACCAACAATTTAACAATCTTAAGTGAAACACTTCTAATCAAAAGGAATATGACAACGTCTGTGCAGGGGAAATCTGCGCTTGTCACTGGCGGTGGCTCAGGTATACACATGCCAAATACAAAGACATGCAAGGAATTATATTGACTGACCATGAAGCACAGGTATCAACTTGTGCTTTGTCCGTATACTCCTAGACAATGGATGTTCGGTCCTCATTGCCGATCTCAAATTACGGCCCGAAGCTCAACAACTCCTGAAGCAATATGCGTTCCCTGGCGTTGACGGCAAAGCTGGGGTCTTGTTTCAAGAAACCAACGTTACATCTTGGCCACAGTTGACGGCCGCTTGGAAGGAGGCCTTGGAGAAGTTCACAACTGTCGATATTGTTGTTCCAGGAGCCGGTTTGTTTGAGCCTCAATCGTCCTCCTTCTGGGAACCACCCAGAACTGAGAGTAACGAGGATAGTGTGTCTCGAGATGATGCCAATGCGGAACCTGGGCACTATGCAGTCTTGGATGTGAACTTGGTATCTCCCATTCGGCTCAGTCAACTGGCTATCGGGCATTGGACAAAGACGAAGCAGAAGGGATGCCTTGTACATGTTGGCAGTATGGCAGGCTACTTAGCTGGAATAGCAACACCCTTGTACTTTGCGAGTAAGCATGGCTTGCATGGGTTTGTGAGAGCATTGGGGGGATTGCGTGATGAACTTGGTATTCGAGTCGGCTGTATTGCTCCCGGTGCAGTAGAGGTAAGCTCACCAAGTCTTTAAGAGCCTTTGGGTGACTGCTAATGCATGGCTACCACTAGACTCCTCTGTGGCATGAAGACCCAACCAAAGCAGTCATGCTAGACGAGCATACAGTTCTGATAGATCCTCTAGAAGTGGCTCGAGGCATGTGGCAACTTGTCGTCAACCCAGAGTATGGCAATGGCACCATCCTCGAAGTGACGAAGGGGAAAACGAGAGTTGTGCCACTCTTCAATGCACCAGGTCCGACAGGCGAAGGCATTATGGTACCTGGGTATGAAGCTTCTCAGGACGCTCTGTATGCGAAGCTAAAAAAAGAGGGCTTGAATGTATGAGTGACGATGTATCACCGAAGTCCTCATCTCTCAGACTGCCGTCACATTGTTGGACGGGCATGAATGGGATATCTCACAGAAAACTCTGTACAGCCTCAGATACGCATCAGAGTATTTATAGATACAGTGACGTTCACCGACTCACTTGTGCGTCCTGATCTGTGCTTCACATTACGACACAAGCAAGCCACGGGCGGAACCATCACAGATCTCTAGTCAGCCTTCCCTGCGCATGGATCACATCGAGGACCGTGAATAGTAAGGATCTGGGGTTCAATTCTTCATAAGCCTCATATCCAATAACAAGAGGGAAACTTCCCTCTAGTAACGGAGCTTTGATCAATATCTTGGCATTTTGTCTCCAAAATCTCTCCTTATTTTCTCTCAAAACAGAATCACCTATCTGTACAAATTCCTCTTCAGAAATAGATGTGTAAAATCCAAAAGGGCATCCCCAGCGTGTTCCTTTCTGTCACCCTCAAGAAATTTTGAAGAAAAAGAAGCCTTGTAACTCTCACAAAGAAATAATAACCTGAAATGATTCTCCGCATAGTAGTAGCAGGGGCCGTTCAGGTGATGGTGGCAAGTAATAAATGACAAATAGTGACATGAAACCCGTAAGATGACCATGATACACTGGATTGTAGTATCATAGCGCATAGCATAGACAACTAAAGCAATGCCAAACAAGAAGAAAACAAATCCATAATTCGCACACCGGATAAGTGAGCTCGCGAAACGAGTTGGGTATCTTGATGAGCTGCCTTCACCATACTGCACTGCTCTTGATTCCTTCTCCCCCCATTTTCCCCTGCTCCATTGCAGACACCCTTTTCCCCAAGACATGGGCTGAAAACATCCTTCTCGCTGCGCAGAAAACGGTTACGATAAAAGAAACGCGTTTTCAAAAGTGGTTGGACCGGCCCATGTTATGCTGCTGCTGCTACTTCTGGCTCGATCGATAATAATAAAAAAATAGGTGTAATGTGTTGTCTTGTCTCAATTTCCGGTCTTTGAATATGTAAATAGTTGAAAAGGAAAAAACGGGGTGGCTGTCCAGCCATTATTGGCGAGTCGAGCACGGTAGGCGCATTTGGCTCTAGGTGTCGCATGAAACGTCGATCTACTTGATGTTCTTGAAAAGATCAGAGCCCAAGCTTCCGTTGTCCTTTTCGAGATCGGTCAATTCGGGTATCATGGGAGGCGGCGGGCCGGATTGCTTCTTGGGTGTCGGTGCACGAGGACCTTCCTCCATAAACATGGTACTGGCTCGTTTGTTGGGGATCGTCTCTCCGGTCCTCATGCGTCTGAACCAGCCGCTGGTTCTCCTAGACTTGCGCTCGTCGAGGTAGCTTGCACCGCCCTGGCTGCTCGGCCGAGCAAGGCCGCCGGCGCCGGCGGCTGGGACACTTCCGTTCGATGATATCTGGCCCTCTGCATAAGTGTTATTCAACATGGTTCTACTGAATAGGCGACGGATGCTGCCTTGGCGGCTTGAAGCAGCTGGGCTCAAAGGAGCATCCTCGTCGGCGTAGCGTTTGGTTCCAGCGAGATTACCATTAGAAGAAGCAGTAATGCTTGGCTGAGGTGTGTTCTTGTTGACGTCCTCGGTGACACTGCTGTATGTATCCTGTCCTGGTTCCTTCTTGGAATCGTCCTTAACGTCTTTGGCGGGTGGCGGTGTCTGTGGAGGAGTTGGGACCTTCTGAACAGGTGATTCCGGAGGCGGTGGGATATTGGTGCCGTCTGTGATACTACCAAAGTTGAGGTTGAGAGCGGGCAGCTGGAATCGCGAACCTCCGCCGCTCTTGCCAAAAAGAGACGACATAATGGAAAAATAAATCGGTGATTCGTGCACGATACGATATGAGGCGGATCGGACGGAGAATGGAAGAAGGCAGGTCTACTCGATGGCGAGGGCCCGGATTCGGAAAGGGGTATTCAGCAAAAGAAGGATAGGCGAAGCGAGGGCCAAGGAGCCCAAAAAGAGAATTGAAATGGCAATCAAAACTCTCAATGAAGTTGTAATTGATGGCTGGGATCCAGCAAGCGGGTTTAGATGACGAAGCTGAGTCTCAAACTCCCCGCAAGAACAGGGTGAAGAGAAAGGAGAGTTCTAGTCAACGGCTTTGACCTGACCAGGATGAAGAGGTACCACAGAATAACGAGGCAAGGTACAGACGCAGACAGCACAGCAGAGCACAGTACTGTAGCGTAGCGCAGCGTAGCGTAAGGTAAGGTAAGGTAGAGGTGGAAAATTGGAGCAAGGGTCTGGTGGCTTGTGGTTGACTGCAAGTTGCAGGGATTCAACACGCGGCGTGGCGTGCTTTTGGTAACAAGGACGATGATCCCAGACGTGGGGAGCAATTGAGGCGATGGATAGTTGATGTAGAGATATTATGAGGCTGTAGATGTTGCAGGATAGAAGAGAAGAGATATTGAATGGAGAGGAGAGAGGGAGGAGAATGTGTTCAGAGGAGAAGAATTGGTACAAGACCGGGTCTTAGGCTGGAGGAGAGAGCCATATGAGGTACAGTACGACCTTCCTGATGTAAGTGGAGAATGTCGTGGCTGGCAGCGAACCTAATAAAGCTACTTTGGGGGAACTTTGAGGTTCGAGTGCCACACAAGTGTTTCCTTTTCAAGACCTTGCCCCTGAGAGACTGCAGCGAGCCCGCTCTTCCCTGGACCCTGCTGGAGCCACGCGAGTTGGGCGTCTTTGGGCACGCAAAGTACCATTCAGTACCTGCGTTACCAGAAATGATGATTGGTCTAATCAATATGGGGGATAGCGGTCCCTCTTGCAGCGTGTGGCTGTCAAGACTTACAGGTACCTCCAAAGTATTGACCTTGAATCTAAGGTACCTTAAGTTGGAAGCCATCATGCAAACACTCAAGACTACGGGACAGACCGAGACTATTGAATAAAATGACACCAAATGGCGAACGATTCCGAAGCAACAAGGTTGAACCAACTCTGCTATGGGCTCGTAATATATCGGAAACTCAAAAAAGAAGCACCGATTGATCATTGAGTTGACCATACAAGATTCAAAAGCCAATTCATCATATTCACTGCTCCCTTGTCTTTTCTCCCTTACAACTCCGAGAAAACACCCTTCTTCTTAACGCCACAGATGACACCCATTCGATGGAGAGAAGAAACGTCGGCGCCAACATGTTTCAACCGAGCCTATATCAAACGGTTCCATGTCGATAATTGAGGCAGTGACGAGCTGTTATCTGTCAATAGTGCTATACCATTGACCATATTCACAAGCTGCCTTGTTGCCGAGATTACTCTTTCAGATAGCTCGTATCTATCATCACAAGTACCTTGGCACTCGAGGCGCAGTTTCAACACGACGAAGGATACGGCTCGAGCAGCCGAAAGAAATTCTTGGTTGGACTGTATTGCGTTTCTACGGGAGACCAGGAACCCGCTCAAGAGACTAAAACATGTTTCACTCACGGCACGATTGTCTTGCCTTTTTTTCCCATGGAGCGATTGAAGATCGGACTATGACTATCCTCCCTTTATGGTGCATAGGAGACAACCTAAGTTTATGTGATCTACCTTTTTACTAAGGTAGTCCTGGGACCAACCTCTGAAGGACATATACTAATATACCAGTTTAGGCCACTAAGGTGGTACCACCGACCTTTTGGTTCAACTACCTCCAGCATTTGCAGCAAAAGGCTCCGATCCCTTTGGGCCGTTTCTCATTATTGCGAGTCATGATAGGGGAAGTATCATCAAGTACCGTACTTTACTCTTCATGAACCGTCCACGCTAGCGCAGTCAGATAATTCTCGTTCCCTAGGTACTCAAGCTGTAGAAACTCTGCCGCTATTCCCAATCTTATCTCTTGTGTTACCCGTCTCGTTGACATCTCCCGATCTAGGAAGGCCCCCGCGTTCCACAAACGCGGGATTGGATCCATCATCCCACCCACATTAAACGATTTGGGCCTCGAATTTGGACTTGGACCCTCCAGAATCTTCACAAGGTCCAGAATTTTTGTTTCTCTGGCCGGGGATGCGGTCCCATTTAATCGCATAATCTGATTGGTCTGTCTACATTTCACGTCATAGAGCTTTGATCGTTCTGAACCGAGCTCGGTTGAACTTGTTTCGTCAAGCTTGAATCAAGCATCAACCTCAATTGAGGAAAGGTAATCAATTTTCTTGTTTCAGTTCGACAATTGATTGTAAACCTTCATTACAATGTCTAGCTCGCAGTGTCTGCGCCT
The DNA here is from genome assembly GCA_013755755.1 of Fusarium sp. NRRL 25184. Classification (NCBI taxonomy): domain Eukaryota; kingdom Fungi; phylum Ascomycota; class Sordariomycetes; order Hypocreales; family Nectriaceae; genus Fusarium; species Fusarium sp. NRRL 25184. The sequence goes on from JABSSZ010000329.1 coordinate 37,144, forward strand.
CAGGCCACTTGCCTCAGGTCTTGCAAGGCCTTCGGCTAAGCTCAGTGCTCAACATATGACCCGACTTCCCATGATCGCCGCACGATATAAGTCAGGTCCTTATGGCTACACACAAGCTAAGGCTCTTGTCTTCTCAAAGCCTGGAGACCCAGCCAAAGTTCTCAAGTATGTATATTGTATATCTCACCATATACAAGATTAACAACTGTCTATAGGCTTCACAGTCATTCTGTCTCCCCTTCTATTCCCTCGGATTCGGTCCTAGTCCGAACTCTCGCCGCTCCCATCAACCCCGCCGATGTCAACACAGTCCAGGGAGTTTATGGCTCTATGCCTCCCTTTACCAACCTAATTGGTACCGCTGAACCTTCCGCCATTCCCGGTAACGAAGGTGTTTTCGAGGTCGTTTCCACAGGCTCACCCTCTTCTTCGCTACAGAAAGGCGACTGGGTCATCCCGGCCATCGGTCAGTTCGGTACTTGGAGGACGCATGCCATTGCTGAGGCCGATAAGTTCATCAAGATCGATAAGGAGGGCTTGACTCCTACACAAGTCGCGACCGTGAGCGTCAACCCATGCACCGCCTACCGCATCCTGCGACATTACGGACCCAGTGCTGGTCTTCAAGCTGGTATGGGCATGCGTCCCCTTGAAGTTGGCAGTGGTCAGTGGTTCATTCAGAATGGCGCCAACTCTGGTGTTGGACGAGCTGCCATTCAGTTTGGAAAGCTCTGGGGCTTGAGGAGCATCAACGTTATTCGCGATCGCGAAACACCCAGGGCGACTAACGCTTTGAAGAAAGAGCTCCAAGACCTCGGCGCAGATGTCGTCGTTACCGAAACCCAGTTCCTAGCTCCCCAGTGGAAGGATCAACTAGCACAAATCACCCGCAAGGGTCGTGAGGAAATCGGTCTAGGTCTCAACTGTGTTGGAGGCAAGTCAGCAACCACAATCGCTCGATCGCTCGGCAAAGGCGCTACTATGGTCTCTTATGGTGGCATGGCTAAGCAGCCAGTCTCACTACCCCTCGCACTCCTTATCTTCAAGGATGTCCGTTTCCTTGGTTTCTGGCTTAGCAGACTCAATGAGGAGGATCCTACCGGTAGGAGACATGCCATCAACGACATTCTCCAGCTCATTCGATCTGGCCAGTTCCGCGACGTTCCTATCGAGGAGGTCAAGTGGGACTGGGAGACAGAGGAGGAGGCTCTGCGCAATGCCGTACAGCAGGGCCTTGAGGGATTCCGTAAGGGCAAGGGTATCTTCACATTTAGCGAGACATGAGCGGGATAAAAAGATGTGAATAAGAATATAATGTACATCGTGATTGGCTGGGTTGGCTGTTCCATTATGAACAGGTGAACCAGCCCATTGCAGAGTGTGATAAGTAGCCACTCCTTAAACCATTGTCCGAAGGGTATACAGACCCGAGTCCTGGACAAAATGAACGACAAATGCAAATAATCAGATCAGGTTTATTGCTTAGCAAAAGCTGACATATACCATATGAACGCCCCAACTCCTTTTGCCCATGTCATCAGCAATCATTTTATGCCCTGAAAGCCTGTGCCCACTCATGCAGCTTGTCAATGACAACAGGAGCGTAAGATGTTTGGGCTTCCTCAATGATCCGGTCAAAGTGACTCAGTGCCTCTTCTTCAGTCAACTCCAAGTGGAAACGGTCTCGGACCTTGAGCACTGCCTTATCAGGCTCAAGTCGGATATCAGGGATGTTGGCATCGACCATGAGACTAAAGAGATTGAGAATAAGATTTGAATTTTTGCGTAGTGCCGTAAACGCAAGGAAGCAGTACTGTTTGAACTGCTTGTAATACTCTGAGTTCACGCCACCCATGCAATCCACCATCTCCTTGGACAGCTTCATCAGAGGCGCGAAAGGCTTGGGATCTCTGCCAAGAATGTAGCCAAAGTCGGCATGGAAGAAGTGGCCGTCAGGTGCAAGAAGCAAGTTCTCCAGGTGGCGATCGCCAACGCCGAGGATATAGGTGATGACACAGTATCCTGCGCAAGATCTTACGTATGTGTCCAGGGTTTCTTGTCGGACGCCAAGAGGTTGGTTGTCATCCGGATTGTTGATCTTGAGGTAGGCCAAAGCTGGGTTGTTTTTGAACTTGTTAGCGATACTTGACAAGCTTTGGGATTGTACAAACTGCGAAGCGCCAGCAGAAGTACTTGTCGCCAGGATCTTGTAGGGTGACAGCTTGAGGTCAAGGTTCTCTTTCTGCAGCAGTTGATCCATAAGAGTGATTATCTGGATAACAAGCTGATCTTGTCTAAGATCATCGCCCAGCTTGAAGATAATGGCATAGGAGCTCCCAGTTGTTGTCCTGAAGGTGCACTTGAACGGGTTTAGTGAAGACTTGAACACAACTGTTTGGTCTGGTATGATGCTCGTAACCAGCACGGAAGGGTCAAGTGGCATCGGTAAGGGCGGATCGAATGATAACAACTCGTTCTTGGGATCAGCCAGAAAGTGCTTAACTCGGTCGACTTTCTTCGGAATGGATTCATTCGACGTTTTGACCTCTTGAGCAATTCTCGAGAGAATAGCGACTAACTCTGCTTGGCGCAAAAGAGTCTTGCGCGTTTCCTGGCCATCTGGCTGTTTGACAAGCTCGGCCATAAAGTCGTATGCGACCTTGCGGTAGATGTTGCGGTTATCGATACCTTGCTCAGGGCTAGCATCGTCACACTCTACCATAAGATACCAGTGGAAATAGTTGCCGAGCAAAAAGTTGGCAGCCGCACGCTGGATCAGGAAACGGGCTAGGGATGAATCTTGACTGCTTTCCTCTTCTGAATCTGCTGATATGTGCTCATATTTGAGCGCTTGAACAAGTTGAAGAAGATAGAGCAGAAGTTCCTTGTCGTCGGCTTTTCGCAATCTGTCTACAGCGTACGAACGCACAGCAGAGTTGTCGAAGGATGGTCCAAGGAGCTCCAGCGCATCGTCAACATCAATTGCAGTCCAGCGCCCGAGAACTTGAATAGCCTGTCTCGCCTCGCCTTGGTCTCTCCAGTTGACAGATTTGACAAACTTTGTCAACGCTCTCTTGTCTCGTGTCAAGTGGTAACGGAATTTCCATACCAGATCTGCCTCCTCTGGGGTGAGAACATGAGTTGGAGAATATGACATTATGAGATTGAGCTCATCTCGAACCTTGGCGTTCGGCTTCAAGTTCTTATCAATGATGCCGTGCCTATACGAGCTTCTGAATAGTCTTCGATGCTTGGCCTCTGCAGGGTTGTCTCTGTGTCCAACTTCAGGGTCGTAGACTTTGATGAGCCGTCTCCCAGGTGCCGAAGAGCTCTCGCCCACGGCATTGATACCTGGGCCGTAATGAACCTCCGGCTGACGATTTGCGAGGCTTGCCTGCGAAACCGAGAGATTCTGGAAAGCTGAAATCGGGGGCGGATCATATTCGTGGTCAGCGAAGACAACAGGGAAATCAAAACGTGGCAACTCCACGTTCAGTAAGAACGTCGACTGTCCAGGGCGTCCATCCTTGTTTTCGCCATCTTGATTGTCCGGATCGTTCTCACCGTTGATAGCTCGTTGTCTCTGGAGCATTTTCATTGACGATTTGGCAGCTTGTAGGCCTCGTTTCTCAAAGCTCCGAAAGACCATCTGGTCCAGCCAGTCAACCCGAGGGATTTCGCCCATCTCGTGTTTCTTGAACAAGGTCTCCATCCGTTCTAACTCCTCTGCATCCTTATCTAGTGGAGGGACTTCCCCTTTTCGCGTTGTTTTCTTTTTTGTCGAAACCAGCGCGGGCGTTGTTGAGTTGTCGGTACCGTCTGCATTTTTGTATCGGTGAACAAGACACTTTTGCCTTCCCTTCTGTACTTGATTGTCCTCGTCAAACATGGGCAGCGTCGTACCGCCAAACGGAATGGCATGGCCAATGGCCCCTTTTCCGCCAGTCGGTGATAGATCCCATACTGTTATAGCCAGGCATGAGTTCGCTGGTAAGGAGTCATATGTGATGGGCAACTGTAGCCACTCATTCCATCTAACTTGGTCAATACATACGCCATCACATTCAGGGGGTATCGTACTTTCGCTCGGATCGAAAAGGTTTGTAAGCGGTCTGAACAGGGACAGTCAAGGGTTTTGATCCAGCCCAGATCTGCACTGTGACATAAAGGTCAGAGTACGGGCTAACAGCTGTTGTTAGTCGATCGCAAAAGTCAGGGCAGTGGGCAATGTCGCGCACCTAATGTTGGACCCAACGTGGCGCAAGTCGGGGCGCTCGAGAAGAGTAGAGTACTTGAAGGGAGGTTCGTCGCCCTCAAGGTTCATACTGCCAAAGGTCAGCTTCAGTATTCCCATGATGGAGGGGTTCGAGGGGCATTACATGCGAATGGTCACAGGATGATGGACGTCCTTAGAACCCGCAAAGGAGAACGGGTCCATACGCCCGTACTCAGACATGATAGGCTATGTCATGCTGTGTAAATAGAAGAGAATAGAAGAGGAGATGCGCGCAGAGAATGAGAGCTACCTTATGTTGGTGTTGGAGGTTATGAGTTGCGTTATGAACAGAGGTAGGCAGCAGGTACGTAGTGGCTGGTGTCGAGGTGCGATAAGATAAGGTACAGTGACGTTCATAACTCAACTCAGCTTACCTATTCACTCCACTGTGGAGAAGATCACATGGGTCCCCGTCATTGGGTCTACCTCAGCTCAGCTCAGGTTAGCACTCCAGGCATATGCTACACTACAGACTTTGACTGTTGAGAGCCAGGATTCATTGACCTCGACCAGCAATCGAAACAGGAATGCTTCTTTCATTCACGCACTTTCTAACTCAATCATTGGCTGAGCCGCTAACCAAGTTTTTATTTGCTTGTCTATGAATTCCCTCTTGTGGCTAGGTAGTTCCTTGATCAGCCGCCGTTACCGCATCATCGGAACCTCTACTACCGGACTGAGGATTGACACTTTTTTGCTTTTTATTTGGCTACTCACTTCCCAGTCTGTAGTGACTATTGACGGGATACAACATGTTCTCGTATTTTCATCAACCAAACATCGGCATGTGTCAAGATTCATTTCCCAAATATCAACCAAGATGCTACGTAGCATTACTAGTCGAGGTTCCTTATAAGTGCCCCTGAATAATCAAGAATAGACATGACAATGGCAATTGTCGATGCCTGATGACCCTAGACTTGCTTATACTTCCCGTCGGCCGACTAAATTGACCAGTCCCCAGCATTGGTTCATTTCATACAGTAACCCTCTGCGGCACTTATATCCCGATCCGCGGTCCTGTCTCATAGCGGACATGGATTCTGCATAGCTAGGCGCATCCCAAACTTCAAAGCGCATAGCCCAAACCTAGAAGCCACTCTATCATCCCCATCAATCAATGGATATCCCTCAGAGACATGTGCCAAAACTTTAGGCATTTCTTATCCTAGCCTAGCAAGCCCCAGCATCTGAGCCTCCTTCACCTGTAGGTCCAAGAGGACCTATCACGTGCGGCCTTTTGAGGCGTCGAAACTAATCTCAACAACCTTCAACTCTCGGACTCGATGCTTTCTCTCTCTAGAGCATTGCTCTCTGCTGCTTCAACTCATGCCACGACCTCTACTCGCCCAAATTAGGCCAACATGTCTCTTTCGGGACGCACCGATGCCGCCTCCAAGTTTACGTCTTCGGGGAGATATACCCCAGAGGCCATGATAGTCATAGTACGACCCCTGTCGAATCCGATACTCGAGGACTCCATTTAACACGCCGTATAGACCTGTGCCACTGTTTCGCTGTACAATGGCATCGAGCTGCTTCTCCTCATCTTGACATCATCCAGGCGGCATAACGACCTCTTCTCATGGAGTCTTGCTGTGGCTTCCATCGGTGTGCTGCCGTATGCGAGTGGCTGGTTGGTTCGCTATTTCGATGTTATAGGGGACGTTGCAAATATGCTCATAAACGACATTGGCTGCATACTCCTGACTACCGGCCAAGCTCTTGTTCTATATTCTCGACTCAACTTGCTCGTCAAAAGCATCACCATTTTGAAGGTCACGAAATGGATAATTATCATCAATGCTATTATATGGCACAGCGCAGTTACTGTTCTTTTATTTACTATCAGCACGCAACAAAAGCTCGACCGCAACGGTGCATTCATCAAGGTTCAAAAAGTTCAGCTGGCATTCTTCTGTGCTCAAGATTTCCTACTTTCAGGTCTTTACATTTGGAAAACGATGGAGATCATCAAGAGAAAAGAAGATGAAAGCCAGACTCCTCGAATAATCTGGCACCTGTTTGCTATTAACGTGGGAATCGTGCTAGTCGATGTCACGCTCCTCGCCGTTAGCTTTACCAACAATTTCCTATGGCAACAGGGCATCAAGGCAGTGGCCTACTCGGTAAAACTCAAGGTTGAGTTTGTAATACTCGGGAAACTTAGCGACTACGTTCACAAAGGAGGTGAGTTGATCAGTGCCGAACATCCTGTATTTGGATTTGTAGAGATGGAGCCTGAGCCTCCGTCAAGGAAACAGTCGACACAACCGTCCGCTACCCCTGAGGCTACACATTTAGAAAGAGTGAGGAAGCAGTCGACTATTTCTGCTGCAGAGTCGTCGCGCAATCGAGGGTTTATGTCTGATGAGATGGCGACGGATAGAAGTGAAGGTGTTAAAAGGCGTACACTGGACAAGGGCAAAAGTAAATGCATGGATGATTGTTGCAATACTGGCGTTTCGGCATCAAAATAGTATTATACCCGATTTTTAGTCAATTTTTGAAATTTCAAACCACTATACTCTTTTGTGGCCAGTCAGTACATGGCATTACAATCCTTGAAAATACTATAGTGTTGCATTATTGAAAGACTATCAGACTGGGCGGTTTATTGAACAAATAATTTGTCAGACATATATACAGTATTATTACAAATTACTACAAATATTTGGATACCACTCCCCAACTCCTCTATGCTCTACTCGTACATCATCATCATTTCATCATCCTTTACGTCTATTTGTGTCCCTGGAGATGCCAGTCAAACACCTTTATAAACACTTCCTTTCCATCTCCCTCCAAAACATCTCCATGGCAAGGAATCATGGTATGAAAGTCCCACTTGGCGATCTGCGCCATGCTATCGTTGAAACTCTCACGATTCTTGGCGAGGAGATACCAGTTGAATCTCTGTAACCACTTGGTATCGCCACGAGGGTTCTGAACACAGGCGAAGAGCTTGCCAACAGCTCCATCTGCGGGCAATTCTGATTCGGGCACTTTGCTGTACTGCTCGGTGGGTGGTAGGTTGAAGAGAAGATCAGCCTGAATCAGAACTTGCTCAGGCTTGTAGAAGAAGACAATCTCAAGGTTGGCGTGGCCGTCGACGTATTCATAGTCGAAATCGGCATCAAAGTCGGGATCAATCCTAATTTCCCGCTTATTTTCCTTCTTGAAGACAACAGCAAACTCATCGTCGTTGATCTTGGGATCATCGGTCTGCTTGGCGCGCTTTTCTGGCAGACCCTCTGGGCCGATGATCTTGGCTGAAGGGTACTCCTTTTTCCACTCAGAAATGAATATGTGGTGCTCATAGTCCAGAGCAACGATATAGCGGACATGGCCTCCCATCTCCATGACTTTGGCTTGGGTGGCTTTGGTGAGTGCGACTGGTGAGAAGATGGCAAGGCCTCCAGAAGTGAGCTTGACTATTGGAGGTCAGTATCGCGCTGAAGTCACTTGTTATGAATAGAAGAGCATACCTAGAGTGCCTCGGCCACCAATCTTGAACTTTCCAAATCGTGAAAAGGGGACTGAGAAAGTGGCGATGTTGGGGGTGACATTGCGAATGACCATGACATGATCAGGGTCTGAAGGGATGAGTTTGGACGACATTTCTGCTGAGTTGGACGTTTCTGATTGTGTGCTAAGGTTGTGATTCTGTGCTGGTAGAGCGAGAGAGGTTGTGAGTTTGGGTCTTTTGACTGATGATGTCGCAATACGAGGTTGAAGATGTATGACGTTGAAGTCGTGTGTTGGAGTCTGTTTAAAAGCACGTGAGAGTAGAAAGAATCTTCGTTGCTGTTGGTGCTGGAATAATCTGGATGCGTTGATGTTTAAGTAATGAATTCGAGACGTTGGACGTAGCATCACGAGCACGGTAATTGATTAATTGTCATCCAATGTCGAGGCGGAGCATGAACTTGAATTGGTAATATTCCAGTTGAGAATAACTAGAATTAGTCAATGCATTTCTTCAATGACATCAACATTCCGATCCATCCATTACAATCAATCGGCCGACTCTGGCTGAGTTGGCCCGAGACCCTGGAAATCTAGACTGCTAATTCAAGCGTCAAAAGTGGATATAATGGAGCTGTACATATTTGAAATACCGTAATACGCTCTTATCTACCATGTACCTAGCTAAAAGGTTCCCTGGCAGATAGGATTGATACTGTCAAGCTCACCATTGATTGATTCCAAATATCATCTAGCTTGATCCATCCGGCACGTTACTTCGCTCCGAGAGCCCGATATAAGAGTTAAACCTCGGCTCAAAGAGCTCTACTGTACGCGTATATTTTCTACGTACCCTCATTAAAATCCGTCGTAGTGGTCAAATAGTCCAATCCAGCTGCATTATGTGGAAACTCATTGGTTTCGGATATTATGGCTAAAAGGTACATAATTCAACACTCAATATAATATTGTACTATTTTGGAGTATAGACAACTTGGATTCCACTCTTCAGACCAACAGAACATTAAGTCCAAGTCTCGGCCCGACCCAACACGACAGCTAAGAACCACGCAAAAATAACACACTTGTATATAATCGAAAGCGACTGTTAACAAACAAAAACAATAATCCAGAAAACCCTCCCACTATCCTGTCCATCAGCCTGCCAGTTTGTATGTCCTGGTTACTAAGGTTGCACTTTCAACGACATCTGTTAAACACACCCATAATGATCTTAGAAATGAAGTCAGAAGCTGCTTGACAACATTCGGAACGGCCAACATCCAACATAGCAATACCTCCGGAAGCCCAAAGATATACCCTAATGAGCTTGTATAATAAGAGAGCGCAGTTGATACCCATGGCGATCGTATCGCCATGTACGTCAACATATGATCCCTCGTCTGGCCGTTGGCAATGTACCACAGGTGTCTTTCCTGGCGTACCTCTAACCACCAACCAAGAACAAACAGGAAGAAAGCATGGTTGAAAACAAGACCCACGTCTACGTACGAAGGTGGGTTAGGGAATTTCAGCGCTTTGCCGTCGTTATCCACGTTCCTACGCCTGACGAAATGGTGATAAGACCAGGAGAGAAGTTGACAGACAAACTTGATGACAAGACCCCAAGCCCAGGCCTGGTTGGCTATAAACAGCACTACCAGCATTCCCAAGACCCTAAACCACAGTTTCAAGGATTGGAAGATACCGAAATCCTTTGTTGATGATTGTGAGAAGGGATGGGACGACTCATTATCGACAGTAGTCCCTTTACTAGGATCTAGATCTGGATCATCTCCGCCATCACTATTCCCTGGTGCTGGTGTGTTCGCCTCTTGAGATGCTTCAGGTATGTCTGAGGATTCACCGGTGCCGTTGCTCGCCATGTCTCTGGCAGGACTGTTTCCTTTCTCATCTTCAGAAACAACCTCCTTCTCATCATCACTGTCCTTCTGTGGAGTATTCTCCTCCTTAGGACTACTCCACCGCTTCTTGGGTGAGTCTCCGTCTCTCGGGCTGCTTTGCAGCGTCGTGAAATACTGCGTTCCAGCGGACGAAGGAGGGCTCAGGTAAGGGCCTCGGCTCACGGATTCTCTGTACTTCTTGACCTTTTGCTGCCCAACACTGAGCTCCTGCGAACATCCAGGTCTCGAGCTCGCCGCTGACTTGCTGTCTGGAAAAACAGGACGCTTCGGTTCGCTACTTGCGTTCATCTCGAAATCATCACCATCATGGTCGTTATAGCTAAGGAAGCTGTCGCGAGATCCGCTGGAAGGAGCAGTTGACAAACACTGAGAGCTTTCCATGCCCGCAGAGGTTTCTGAGTATCCACGGAAAGAGTCAGAGGCTTCCGATGTCCCCGACGCGTCTGGAGGGAGACCGACTTCGAGCACATTGCGAGCGATTTGAAAAAAGAATCTCTTGATCGACTTGAATTTATAATGGTGATCCTTTATTGCCGGTACCCAGGTATCAATTAGTTCATTCACGGAACTCGCATTGATGTTGCGCTTTTCCAGGTTTGCGCATCTTGATATTGCAATATCAACGTGCTCATTGTTAATCAGGAGGGTTTTCCAAAGCTTCATTACCATTTCAGGTGAAAGCATGATAGTGCCATCAGGCCCAGATTGAGGTTTCTCTTCAAGATGAGCAGTCTGATGCTCAACACCACCATTCTTTATTTCGAGCTTGTCATTGAGTTCATCCTGCTCCTTAGTCTCAACCCCGGCTTCTCTCAAGGGAGTGTCCCTAACCCTCTTCTGTTGCTCTGTTCCCTCGTCGGCCATTTCTTCGGCTTCGGTATCCCCACCATCTGAGTCTTCAGCAACAGCCAGAGACAGTGCGGTGCTGAACTCTTGATTGAGTTGTTTTCCAAGAGAATGAGCGTCGTCCATAAGGTGTATGTCCTCTTTGTGAGGAGACATGTAACCCTCAGCAGCGACAAGCTCCTGCTCTAAAGAAGGATTTGCGTATATCGTATCAGGAACGTCGTCAGGCTCGTCGCGTTGCAACTCGGAAGCATTCAACTCTTGAGACAGCGAGCTTGCTATGTACTGCTTTTGGGGCCCGTTCGCTGTGGGCAGTCTAGGGGTCTTCATGAAGGTGCGATGAGTCAGTCCTTTCGGACTACCATAAGTTTGTGATCGCTTGTACAGCGCCTTCTTCCTAGAAATAGCTGCGTTCTCGTTTAGGCGATTCAGGGTCTTTTCCGTGCGTATAGTATGCCCTCTCTGGTGACGGTGACGACGATGACGAGAGGGTCTTGGCTGCCCATTGGCCTGTTGGCTACGTATGATCCTCTCAGTAACTTTGGCACGCTCGAAAGCCTTCCCAGCACTGCCAACGCGGTTTAACGCGGACGTTGCACGTTTCTGTATGGGCTTTTCTGGCTTTTGCTCAGGGCCTGATGCAGGGTTAGGAGCCCTGCTCTTCTGCATCACGAGCAACCGCTGTTCTGTGAGACGCCTTTCTCTCTCGATTCGTGACTTTTGACTCTGATAATAATCATCGATAGTCTGCACCAGATGTTTGATCTGGCGCTTGGACTCATCGTCCTGACTCCGTTGTGTAGCATAGACCCATTCGAGCAGGTCATCGAGCGACCTATGAGCCTCCTTAACCAAGTCTTTCATGATGTTCAGGGCCATCTTTGGAAGTTTGGAAGGCTCTTTGAGACATTCTTTTTCGTAAAATTGATCTAGACTTGACGCCAGGTTGTCCTTCTTATGATCCCATTTCACACCTGTTTCGGCAATTCGAACGTCAAGGTCCGTTTCAAATTCGATGAAGGGATCAATAAACGACATCTTGACTGCCTGGGTATCTAACAAAGGTGGACTTGAATATGGATGTGTGAGAAAGTTGCTACACGACTCCTGGGTTAATGTGACAAAAGCAGCTGATTTTGCCCTGCAACAATGTGAAAAGAAACAGTCGCTGGCACTCGATCAAAGGACATGAGGAGTGGGTGGGAGTTATGAAGGGGTTAACCAAGCGACTTGCAGCTGCGTGGATGCCTTTGTCTATTCAGATTCTTTGAATCGGACGCTTCTCTTTGACACTATCTGCAATGTGTCAGAAATAAAACGAGGCGCACACCTTTTGCCATGCACAGGCAGTCTTACACAAAGGCTCATCGCCGCCAATCGAGCCTTTCTTCATTACTACCCCGACAACAGAGGTCAGGGAAGAGCAAGAACAAAGAAAACAGGTTGTTTGCTAAGGGCCTGTGCACAACGCCATGTTGGCCATCTCTGAACCACTGCCTGATAGGTATCTCACATGCAAACAAGTTTGTCTCGTGTGTTTCAAGACAATGAATGATGGATTTGAAAGACCCGACATGTTTGTTCATGCTTCCCCTTTCCCACTCAGCTATACCAACCCCGCGCACCAGGTCCCGAAGTCACCACCTCCTTTCTGTGGGCAATCATGGGCTCCTTGAGGTCGAATGTGTCAATGATGTCCTGCCAGGTCTCCATGTCCATGGAAAGAATTGCTTGGTGTTTCGCTGCCCCGTGACGTGTCGGTTCCTCTTCCTCTCCCTCGACATCTCTGTCTATGACTTCTAAAGATCGAGTTAGCGAGTTTCAGACGTCCCGGCCATGATTAACTAACCAAGCGCTGGTAAATCGAATTCATCAAAATCGATCTTCACCCTGCCGTCTCTGACAAGGAAGCTGACGTAGAACATGTTCTCGATGGTTTGGCCGAATGATTTGGGATTCACAACAAACCGCATCAAATCAATGCCGCCGGTGCTCCGAAGGCCATGTTGATGCATAATTCTAGTCTGTTCCTCATCGTCCATGTTTTCATCAATCAGGTCCGCAACCGTTTCTTGAATGTTCGCCTGGAGAGTTTGTAATTGATGGAGAATCTTGCCGCAAATCGCGGTGAGATCGTTCTCCTTCTTGGCCAAGTCCTCGACATTGAGCACTTCGGGACGCGTCTCAGTCAGATTGTTAGGTCTGAACGGGGCACTTCGCTTTGCAATCTTGCGAGCCTTCTTCTCGACTGACAGAGGTCCAAGGAGGAACCCGGGGAGGGCGGGACGCCTGATATAAGGTAAGCTGGCAAAACGGCCAAGATGCGGCCAGTTCATCATATCGCCCTCATCCCCGATGTCGTCCTCACCATCTTCGTCCCCTCTTGTGGTCCTTCTTCTTTGTCGTTGGGTGCTCGAGAGCTCCGGTGCATCGTCATCCATGATTCCTCGACCATGTCTCATATATGTGATGCATTTTGAAACAAACTCATCAACATCGATGCCTTGAGAAAGGCTGCCTTGTGTGAGTCTCAAAGTCTTTCGGTAAGATAAATCGGTAGTGCTAACGAGTAGCCGTGAGTCAATTGTTGCTTCTGTAGTCTGTCGTACTTTCTTCGATAGCTCATCGGCGCGGAGAATGGCCTCATGGAGCCCTCGCGAGTCCCCTTGTAGGTATTCCTCAGTGTTCTCTGTCACATCGCGAAGTAAATCTCTGAAGCCCTGCTGGACTCTGCGGCGCTCCTCCAGTGGCTGGTCAGGATCGTAGATATCGTCATCGTCGTCGTCGTCTTCGCCGCCCGTTGTAGGTTCAACGGTCCGTCTTCGATGGCTCGCAGGTTCTCCGTTTCTTGTGTCCGCTCGCTTCCTCTTGGCTCCAGATGCGGAGCGACTTGAATCCCGTTCTCTGACTGCTAAATTTCGATGCGCTGGTGTCGCTCTTGAGGGCGGCGACGGTGATCGCGAATGCGACGGGGAATCATGTGTTCGAGTAGGCATTGGTGCAATAGGGCGAGTCGCACAAATGTAGGCATTGAAATTTTAATCCAATCCAGTTATGCTCTTGCATCCGTTGGGGACTAGTAATATCTTAACGCTTTGTTGAAAGGTTTAGTTGTGGCACAAATCGCGTACTTGGTGATGGTAAACGCGACGTGAGGCAGGTACGTACTTCTTTCCATTAAACGTATAGTGAACCTTGAGACCCACCTGCCCTGAGAGAAGACGTTTCCTGGGGCTAACTAGCGGGGCACGCAGGGACGGGGAAGGAGAGCATTGGATCTGACAATGAAACCTTGATTGGGTGGAAATCACATGTGCTAGGCTTGCCTCATCGATTAAGGAACCAGGTATGGTAATAAGTACATGGTATTCCCACGTCCTGGATTATACCTTACCTTAGTACCTAGGTAGTTAAACATGTCACTAATATAAACAAAAATGTGGTTCGTTCCAGTGATAGTTCTCTTAAGATCTCTAATAATACGATCGCTTTATGGAAGCGCTTTTACGCTATGATTGTCCATGATATCAATCTCCCTCCATGAAATAACCCCCACTCGCCGTAAGTATGTACAGTTCGAACGGAAACCTCTTGATTACTTCCACCACTCTCGCCGCAGTCTACCACGTAAAGCTTTCTTCTACAAAGTCCACCACGGTTGAGCCCTGCACTGCTCGGGCAGCACCTCGAACATCATCAGCAAGAGCACCAGGACCACAGACTGTGACGCACATGGCACCCATCTGCTCTTGCACCTCTCGGGCCAGGATGAGAGGAACGTTTGGCCGTCCTGGGAACATGCGCACCGTGGCGCTAGCACTGACAATATCGCGTGGGTTCTGAGGACGGGTGACGAAGATCTGGATGCGGAGTATGTCTTTTCGGTTTGGAATACGAAGAATCGTATCCATGTAGGGCCGCACCCACTCGAGAGATTCGTATTCGCGGATAATCCAGACAAGTGTGATGCGTCGAGCAGCAGTAGTCCCCTGGTTGTATCCTTCGAGGAGATGGCGGATGTAGGAGATTTGGTGAGTGATTCCAGTCGAGCCAGCAAAGAGGACTGCATGGCCATATGAATCAAGGCTGTTATGTCCGGCGTAGGGACCTTCCATCGCAGCCTTGATACGGAGACCTCGCGGGCATCTGGAGGCACGGTCGAAGAGCTTCTTAGTGAAACCTGTCTGGGCTCCAATCAGGAAAGAGACTGTAGTGGTCATGGTTGACTTGTCGACTGCGTGGAGAGGATCTTTTTCCACAATTGGTAAGCTGTTATCGCGAACGTGATTGACCCAGCAGATAGAGAAAGGATGGCTCTCCCAGGCACAAAGACCCCAAAAGCGCAGGTACGCGTGAGTGCCAGGCTCAATATCGACATATCGGGGTAAGTGGAGGGTGACTCGCGTGACGTTGCCGGGCATAGCTTCGCACACCGCATCGGTCCAACCCTTGGAAGACCAGTTGACAAAGACAATCCGGAGCATACGAGCGAGGCGGTCGGCGAACCAGATGGCCATTATGGCCATGATCCAGGGAAGTTGAGGTAGGCCGCCTTTGAGTGCAGACGAAGCACAGTGAATCCACGTGGCGACGAAGGCAACGAAGGCTAGGACAATGTGAACATTGAGGAAAGTCTCGTAAAAGGCATGACGCAAAGGCGAAACGGAAAGCAGAAGGAGGAAGGTCATAGCAACCGTGCCAACGGCTCCCGAGCCTTCAAAAAGTCCATGGGAAATTTTATGGCCAACACCATCCCAACCCAAGTCGTCCACGGCGACAATGAGCCAGGCGATAGTGTGGATAATAGCCTCGAGGACCACAATACGACCCATCCATCGATGTAGAAGATTGTAGGTGTCGAAACTGATCTTGAGCAGGCCAATGAGGAGGTTGTTGCGCCCAGCGAAAATGATCAAGGGCACCATGTTTACAAGGGCCAAGGTTCCTGAGCGGCCTCGCAACTCGGCACAGAAAGCAAGCTTGTTCTCATTGTGCCAGTTGAGGACAAACATATAGGCGAAGTTGCTGCCCAGGTAGATGAAGAGGATGATGAAGTGAAGTCGCGAAGGAAGGGTTCCCATGCTAATAGCAGAGGATAGCTTGAACTCTCGGTTGTGACGTTTGTTCCACAGGGGAGCGTATATGAGGTTCTTCTTGACGTTTGGCATCCAGCTCCATTGAGATATCCTCCAGTACGCTTGTTTGGAGCCGGACACATTCATGGCAGACACCTGGCGGAGTCTCATCCACAGGATCTCAATTATTCTGATGGACAGAACAACAAGGGCCATGATGCCCAAGGTCCACCACAAGGCATCTTTAAAAAGTAAATTCATAGGTTGGTTTACACCATCGAGATTTGAGTGATAGTTTGGAGTTGCCTCGGCATCTGCAGGAGCGACTTCGCCACGAGATTTGAGGGTTGATGTTGGTATGTATGAGCTGATATCGACGATCCTGCGCCGTGTGAAATCCATCTTGTTAAGTAATTGCTCTCTGGGAGCAAGTGAAGTGGGAAATGAGAGTCGGCTTCTTTTTATCCGGGGTCTTTAGACGAATAAAGAGGGAGAATTTGCAGTTCGCTGTGAATGAATGACGGACAATATAATTGTGCGACGAACAAAAGGCCCCGAATAAGAGTCAAGAGGTCAGTGGTGGTTTTAAAGAAAGTAAATGTATGCTGTTCCTCCTTGTGTTCGCTCTTTGGTGTCAGAACATGATGGTAAACAAATGATTGACTTGGCGCTTGTGTCGATAAATCGTGATCGGCGAGCGAGATGTTCAGTGGTGACTTGGGAGATTTGGTGCTGGTGAAGGTGTGTTCAACACACAATGTATCGCAGCACAAAGGCAAAGAGCGACAAGGACAGCAAAGAACAATAAACAATCCGCGGAGAACAAGGCTGACTTGGGTATTGGTCGCTGTCGCTACAGGGCAGTTCTCAATGACGTAGGAAGTCCAAGTCGTCTTCACCTCGTCCACAAGGTGATGATGTTCTCAGTTGCAGTTGTAAAGAAAGCAGGCCAGGCTGACGATCTCCAACTTTGGGCGGATTTGGATCAGCAGTAAAGAACGGGTCGATGTCAATTGCCGCGAGTAAGTGAAGGGCAAGGACGAATTGAGACACAGGCCAATCGATAAAGGCAGGCGTGTAAGACGATCGACGTTGACGTTTGGGCGCTTGCGCGAGTAGAATGGTAGATAGTGAATGAAAATAAGTGAGGTAGGAATTGAGGCGCTTTGTCGCAGCACACAAGACAATACCAAAATAATGAATGATCGACCGGAGGAAATAATGACAATCGAAGCCAAGCGGGAAACGGTTGTTTTTCAATGTTTCAACCTGTTCTGAGAACCGAAACCCCAAGCAGAGACAACCACGAGGGCGAGAACCGGTGAACAGTGGTCGGCAGTGACGAAAGCAGTCTTGTCAGGCGGATTGACGTAGAGAGTGGCCAGCCTCAGCGAAGAATGTTTCAATGGCCCAAAGGACGAAAGAAGAAAAAGATAAAAATAAAACAGGGGAAAAAACCACCGTAAACGGCACGAAGCAAAGACCAAGAGGAATGAAGAGGCAATACACGAAGCCAGCCCAGCGGAGCGGACGTTGTGATAATATGTAATTGTAAACGGGTCACTCCCAGCTCAAGTTAGTCCGCCACTTGACTTGACTTGTCAGCCCAGATACAGTGGGCAATCAGCACTCAACTTGGCCGAAAAGACTGTGTACTAGTCGTCTTGGCGCTGAAAGAATTTACTCGCACAGCAGGGCGTGGCATGGCAGGGCAGAGGATCCCCTCCCTGTTCGTCTCTATCACAAGGAGCCCCTTACAGACAAGACCGACCAGACTTCTAGGCTCGGCACCGCAGAGTCTGGATGGATGGATATAACTGGGACCCCTGCAGGGCGTGCTGTTTCCAGCTATGAGCCGTAAAGCCGAGAATTCAATCCATATCGATCTGGTTGGACCGCGCATTACACTACGTCTTCATGTCTTACAATACACGAGCTACAATATTCATGGCACAACGAACCACGAGCGTTTAAGCGCATCTTACACGAGTGCCTAAGAACTTTAGCACCCGACTTTAAAAAGCCTCCATCAGCTGCAGGGGCACTCCCAGCAACGGCGTGGCTTTGCAAGATATGGCCAATTGGGTGAGAGATGTCGCTAGCAGATCTCAGAATTAGGCCTCCGGCGAAAAAGGAACATTATTTAGTGGCTGCTTGTTGGCAGATCCTGGTAACTCAATGCTTCTGAAACCAGCCACTTGCTGGCCCCGGCTGGCCCTTGTTCAGGGGACCACCCAGGCCCCCTTTTGGAATGGCGAATGGGAAACTCCAAGTTTTCTGCTCAACTCTTCAGGGGTGGACTGGCTGTCAACGGCCAGACCTGCTGCAAGAATGTGGGCACTTGAGCACTTACAGCGCTTCGTAGCCACTCAATGCCCCGCAGCATTGCCGCCAACGATTCATTCTCTCAGAGGCATCCGGTTAGGAACGCTCGCTCTCCTATCACAAGCTCAAGTTCAGCACCGCCGCGACACGTTTCCAGACGACAAAATGTTTCCTGTTTGATGTTTGGATAAACGTATCGGTTTCTAGTTTCTCGTCTCATTGTTCCTCTGACGCAATCCTGCCCAGAGTGGATGAAAATGGGCTGACTGAAACATCCTACGGCTTACACGGCAAACCATGAGGGGCATCTGTCATGCCATGAACCACAACCACGATGGCAGCTCCCATACTTCACCAAGATTTTTCAACTCAAGGCTTCGTCTCCTCGCTTAGCACGACACATTGCCAATGCTGACCGAAAGCCCCAAGAGACAAGGTATTCAAAGATGCTCCCTGCAAACATCATTGCCAAGGGTCAGACGCGGGCCCGCAATCTTATATTTTCTCGTCCTGTGGTTGATGGAATTCTGTTTCGACGTCAGTTTGATACGGCGGCCCAGCTAGCCTGTCCGCCGTCTAGCATGATAAGGGCAAGATGACCGCTGAATATCCAGGCCCACGAGGCTCTTGATCCTTTGGCGCACATTGTCTATCAAGTCGACCGTCTTGGCGTCACAGATAAAATTATCTAGTGCCTGGATGCTCGCTTCCGATGCCTTGGTAAGCTACATCCGATGTATACAGCCCCACGAGCGGGCGCTATCTCGATTCTAGAAATGGAAATCTCAAGGCCCCTTGAGCAGATTGTCCTGAACCTGATGCTTGCGTTAATCCTTGGATCCTATCGGCCAGTCAAGCCGCGACCTTACAGCAGGACTTCGTAAGCTGGGTCGCTGTGACATTCCCATTCTTTGCATCGGCAGGCATTGGCTTCTGTGAGTCGCTATGATCTTGGAACAGGCCATCTTACCCCAACATCAGATCGTAAGAAGCGCGGGCTTGGCCGGTCCTATGAGTTTGTCACTGTTTGTGAAAGATAGATTGCCGATAGTGGCATGTTTGTTGAATCATCATCGCAAGTAGCACGGACATCGTCCTGTGTCAAGCCGGCTTAATCAATGTCATGCATTAATTCCCTACACTACAAGTGGCATGTGGTGTAATAGTTTCGGTGACCACATCTTGGTCGCTGGTGAGGGCGCCACATTCAAGCGCCACACGAGGCGTCGCTTGATAGGATGAATTGGCAACCTCAGGCAGCCACGGATCGCCGCTCCGTGACGCACCCGAATAACGCCGGAAATTTCCAGGAAGGCTATCGCGAGCCGGGCATTGAACATCGGTTGTACAGCCATTGCGGTCGACACAATGGGTTCCAGCGAGTCGAAACCAATCTCCTCACATGTGTGGAAGGCGTAAGTTACTTCGGTCATGGAGGGCATGCCACTATGTTCCAATCAGTGACTAACAGCTTGCCAATAAACAGCTCAGCGCCTAACGGACTGTCACAAGATCTCGTTGATTCACTACAATCCAGCAATGAGGTACTTCTATCCGCATCGGCTTACTATTATATTCTGCACGAGCGTCAATCGAAGCTAATGCACGTTATCTCGATTCTAAATAGACCGATGCCTCTCGTTCCAAGATAGTTGAGCTCCAGATCCAGGCCCGCGTGGCCGAGGAGCTCAAGAAGCTACAGCAGAAAGAAGCCGAAGCTCTCAAAATAGCACACGAGAAACTCGCCAGCGCCGATTTCAAAGATGACAACAGCACGAGCCAGTACACCGTCAGCAAGGAGATTGGAGCCATGCGTGAGAAGCTCGAGTCACGCAAGCAAGTACGTCCTCTGCCCGAGAGCGTTGAGGGAGCGCGCAATGAAGTCATTCGATGTCTGCGGGAGCACGACCGACGGCCGCTCGACTGTTGGCAGGAGGTGGAGAACTTCAAGGCTGAAGTTAAGAAACTTGAGAAGAGCTGGGTCGAGAAAGTCGTCTCGTAGAGAGACGAGGAAAACTGATAATGAGAATGGAGAATGATTCTATAGAGATATAGAGGTGATGGGCTCTGGTATGCCCAGACAGGCACGCACGTGTACATTACGGCATTGGTGGCGGGAAAAACTAGGTTGAGGAATCAAAGTGTACAACTTATATCTCAAAGAGCAGTCCTGCGTCTTCCTCCTTTCCTGATTCTGCCTCTTGCTTGGCTTTCAGCTCGGCTTTCTTTCGCAGGCCTTCAGCACGCTTCCTTTCTCTTCTCGCTGCAGCGTCCTCCCATTCTTGTCCTTCAGGGTTTCGACGTGGTACTGGAGCAGAGACAGCATCTCTGAAAGCGTTTTGGAAGCGTTTAATGCGCTTCTTATTCTCGTGAAAGCGCTCGTTAGCAATCTGGACGAGGGTCTGGAGGTACTCGGGTGAGACTATGCGTTGCCGATGGCCGTCAACTTGCTGCCCGATGAGAGACTCAAAGGCAAGTCCCATTGTCCGTATAGCCACCATAGGAGTGGCAGCATCTTTGCCATTTGGGATGATGTTGAGGGCACCCGACTCGCGAAACCCTGCCTGCAGGCCGGAGCGCAGAAGTAGTTGAGCATGTTCAGGTGATGCTGTGAGGACGTGGAGGATCTACGTAATATCTCAGTATGGATGTTCTTTGTATTCTATAATGCCTTTCCGCTATATTCGATACAGCACAATTTCTGCTTACCATTGCCTCGTACTTGAAGTGAACAAGTCTTCTCTCTTTCACTTCTCCAGTTGTCTCCTGTGCCTCTGTAGATTCCTGGAGTCCAAACAAACTGCTCCAGTCTGTACTTCCATCACCCTTGTCAGGTACTGGATCATGGGAAACGAACAACCAAGCTCCCCCAGCACCTTTCCCACCAACACCTGCTACCCGTTCATCTTCTCCTTCAGTGTCAGCAACCCTCCGCCCTTCTAGAAAAACGCTGACACGGCCTGCACAGCTGCTGGTAGTGACAAATCCGGGTTGTTGGTTGATTTCATCAATGAGATCCCTGATACCCTCATCTACAGAGCCTTTCGGTGAGGCGTCCGTGTATTCTGTATCTGGAATTGCAAGTTGTTCGAGAATCTTTCTCTTTCTTTCAACAAAAGCGGGCGGAGAAGAAGCGACTTCCCGCATATTGGCAAGAGGCAAGACTTTTTATTTGCTAACAGTGGCGCGAGGCTGAAAAAGGTCACGATGGACAGTTGTAGGTAGCACTAAAGGGTAGGTCGAAAGGCTCAGATAAGACGATATCAGTATCTGGCAGTGGGGATGTGATGTTTTGTTAGCTTGAAAACTCAAGTCTTGACGCGGGGTAGCTTATCATTGTGGCTCCAACCTCGTGATCCTGATTACCATTGACATTTGACCTCATTTCTCATGATTGATATCGCAGTTCTCACTATCAAAGACACATTTGAGAAGTTTGGTGGATTCTTTTATTTATTCTTCTGTCTGCAGCCTGCGACAGGTCTATCTGCTCAGTCATGTGCTTGTTATTCCTCCATTGCACCCAGCTTCCTGTATTTTTCCCAACGCCGTTCAATGATTCCCGAAATACCAAAAGCTCCATTCGGCCCAGTCACGATAACTGCTGAGCCAGTTTATCTCCTTAAACGCCTCGCGTAATGCCTCAATCATTAAGTCATCAAAGATAAGTGGTTGTCTGGGTGCAAGTGCACTCATACGGTGGGCAGAGCCACTTTCTCGAGAGCAGCAGCAAGCTTCTCCTCTTGTTGCTTGCGCTCCATCATAGCAACGAACTCGGCGTATCGAGACTTCTTATTGTGGATACCACACTCAGTCTTGTCTTGGCCCTTCCATCGGCCAGCTCGCTCGTCTTCACCCTCCTTGACTGGGGCAGTGGAGTGCCAGTCACCTATGGACTTGTAGCCTTGGTCGAGGAGAGCGTTGTAGGGTACATTGTTCTCCTTGATGTAGTTGTTGACCTGCTTGAAGGACCAGGTGGCCAGAGGGTTGATCTTGACAACACCACGCTCATCGTCAACTTCAATGATGGGGATGGAACCACGGGCAGCACCCTGAGATCGTCGACGACCGTTGAGGACGGCAGCAACCTTGAGCTCATCGTAAGCTCGCTGGAGAGGCTCGACCTTGGCAATCCAGTCATACATCTCACTGGCAGTGTTCCACATCTCCTTTCCGTACATGTCCTCAAACTCTTCGGTAGTGTTGACGCCATCGGGCTTGAAGATGTGGACAGGGACATTGGGGTATCGCTCCTTGACTCGGTCGACAAGGTCGTATGTCTCCTTGAAGTGGTACAAGGTATCCAGGAAGATGAGGTCGACAGTGGGAGAGTTAGGGTGCTCCTTCTGAATCTTGGAGAGCATGTCCATGGTTGCAAGACCGGTCAAGCCAAAGGCGGTCGATTGGTACAGGTTAGGGAACATGACCTTGCAGAATCGGAGGATGTCCATGGGGTGCATATCCTCGAGCATGTTGTTGAGATGGTTGATGTGGGCCTTGGTGAGAGAGACTTGGGGGAGAGTGGTTGATGATGATGGTGACGAGTATTCTGAGTTTTGTCCAGAGACATAGCCCGACTCGCACTCAAGCTTGATGTCGGTGAGTGACACCTGCGAGGATGTTTGGGAGATGAAAGCAGGCATGTTGAAGACGCGGTGATGGTGTTTCGAAGATGAGTTGTTACTTGGACTTGTTGAAAGCTGGGATAGGTGAGGAGCGTATCCCAGTTATATCTAATAGGCAGCCAAAGGTAAGGTAGAGAGAGTGAAGAGGATCTAGTCGAGTTGATGACGCAGATACTGTGCTGATTTGATTATAGAGCAGGATTTCAAAGCACTGGAAAGACGAGATGACGAGCTCGACAATGAACGAGGACAGTCAAATTCTTAAGTCAAGTCAAGAGAGAGGGAGACGGAGAGGGAGAGACGTGCTGAGTTGTACGGGGTTTACAAGCTACCTATGTCCGGGCGACCGCCCGTTGTGCCCCCGATCAAGGGCGTCCTTAGTAATGTGCAGGACATCGTCCGAACCCGAGAGTATTCTGCCTGTGACGAGCCCAGGACGTGGAAAAAGATGGGGAGCTGCAATTGCGCAATCGCCGCCATGAGGATTAACAACTATGAGTTGGAACTGAGACTGATCACGACATCGACGCTATACCTTTCGCGAGGGGGGCGCCACGCTCAGGACAGAGTCTGATTGGTCTATGGACCAAAGCCCTGAAATGGCGCCCAGCAGATGGGACTTGTCTTGCCTCACCTCATCCCGGACAACGACATAACTTCGATACAGCCGCCGAGCCGGAGGTCCATTTGGGCCTCTTATTCGGTGGGACTATAGGTAGCGGCAACCCCGGAGGTTGGAGGTTATCATCCTCATGCGAGCAGAAAGTTCTATAAGCATCGCTTAGAAATTATATGGTCTTTACCCGGCTCATCTCACAATCAAAGTCAAATCCCATGTTATCTAGATCTGGGGATATATTGGATTGGCGAGATCAGATGGAGTCAATGAGTGACTGACTAGGGCCAGTGCATGATAATGAGCACGAGGGCAGGTTCCCCGCGATCGTGTCATTTTGGCTTGGGTTGCGAAATTGTACATATCCCCGGAGGAAGCGAATACCTGTGCTTTCCCTTTACGAAGATAGGTAGTTTGTCACTCGATGTACTAATGTATGTATCTCTGTCGCAAGAATGAGCCATTGTGTTGTCACATCCTGAGATCGATGAGATGAAAGTTCCGTTGTTGATGATTTTTGAGTTGTGCTTTCATACGGGCCGATCAGCTCGACGCACAACAAACAAGTAAATTCCAGTTATACAATTGAATTGTGCTGTCGTCTGACATGCTCCCCAAAAGACGTGCTTCAAAGGCGCAATCTAATACCGGGCAGCCGGTGCGGCAGTCGGTCTTTGTCAATATGAGGTTCGGAACATCGGGACCGAGGAACCGTGCGACTACCGTGGTGCCTGGCTCCAGTTTAAACAATTTTTTCTTCAATTCTCACGAGGGATTAAGGTTAGGCCGTGTTCCGATAATCGAGTGCTAAGGTAATGAGGTAATACGGGTTTAACAATGAAATGCCAATGGCTGACTTATCAAGCTAACGTGGAGATCTCTGGCCCTAATCTCAAGCTACGTCATAACCCCATCTCGTTGCTTGCGTCATTGCTTTATCAATGTGGCCGTACGGTACTCTATAATTTTGTTGATTTTCTCTACTGGGTGAACCAAGACTTCACCATCGCAATGTTTGCTTCATGAGTCAACTTACGTACAGTTTGCTATCAACACCGAGCCATGTGGAGCCAATCCAACGAGCTAACTTGATGACCAGAGCCAAGATTCCAACAAGACAAAGTGCGGGCTACAACTACGACCTCCAGAGCTTTACCACAGACGATTCATCAGAGTTACATACAGTACATGTTAAATTAAACTCACGTGATTTTCCAGGTTCATTGAAGGTCTTCATCAAAATGACAAAACCCGTGAGGCTGCGGGCTTATTTGCACCAATCATACCCTAGACCAAGCCTGACAGGAGCCGCAGAAGCCGTAAGGTCCAAGTCGCACGAGCCATTGGCGGGGCTAAACACGGAGAGAAGTGCCCTGGCGAAAGACAATGCTCACTACCTACCCTCTCACCTTTGAAGATCGATTCAACGCAAGCTTCTAGGGTCTGTTGTTCGCTGTACCGTAGGCGCTTGCGTGTCATCACTTATCCTATCTACGTTGATTTAAACATTTCTCAGTCTCCTTTCTGGGCATTAAATCTCGGGATCTCAGTTCTTCCCTGACGCTATTGATTACCAGAACCAGTCAGAGCTAGCAAATCTCACCCCGCGCACGCACTCACGCACGGAAGTACAGTACACACACATACACACACACAAACAGGCAGTCGACACAATGGCAGACCAGACAAGTCCCATCAAACAGAATGTCACACGGCCGCAGCTGGGCTCCATGAGGAGCAGCTCATATCTTAGTGATCACCAGGAGTACCGCCCTCCTCGACCCGACTCAGCTCGACAGGATCAGCTGTTTCACGGCATTGACACCGTTATAGAGGACACCGGCAACTCACCCGTTCCCCAGACGAGGCCTATCTTGCCCTTCAATGGCATCCCGTCTGAGGAGAACCCCCCTACTGTCGTCGACAGTGGACTGAGCCACTCGTACTCTCACCCCAATTGTGCCCCTAGAGCTGGTGACAAGTCGGATCGTCTTATCGCAACCCTTTTCTATAAGCCAAGGGGCGAGGACCAGGGCTCCAGATCTCCCGTCAAAACCACCTTTGCAGATAGTAACGAGTCTCTGCCCGCCAACTTGGCCCCGACAACCGATCCCAATGAGTATCCTCTGGAGCCGCCAACTCAAGACTCAGAGCAGCTGGACCACATCTATGGTTCCTATATCTCACCTCTATGCATCACCTCATTCCTCCACCTCATGTCTTCATTCCCTCTTCCTCAAGATGCCGATGAGCCTCACTCCTCTCATCGATGTTTGGATAACCAGGAGCAACCGCGCATTGTTGAGCTCACGCTCTCTCCTACGCCATCACCTGAATATCTGAGCCTGGATGACCTGAGAAAGCATGAGATGATCTACCGATTTGAGCAGGAGTGGAACGTCGATGTGGTCCTCCAGCGAGATACAGTGTGGAGACGCCACCCCCGACTTGTGGTTTTTGACATGGACAGCACTCTCATCACTCAAGAGGTGATTGACCTTTTGGCTGATCATGTCAAGGATCCCCCAGATCTGGCTGCACGAGTTGCCGAGATCACACACCGTGCCATGATGGGCGAGCTGGAATTTGAGGCTTCTTTCCGCGAACGAGTTGCTCTTCTGAAGGGCCTCCCTGCCAACCTGTTCGAGGGCCTTCGGCCAGTATTGGATGTCACCAAGGGCGTACCAGAGTTGATCAAAGCCTTCAAGCGACTGGGTGTCAAGACAGCTGTTCTCTCGGGCGGTTTCCAGCCTTTGACAGGATGGCTAGCTGGCCAACTGGGCATTGACTACGCCCACGCGAACCATGTCGTTATTCAGGACGGCAAGTTCACAGGTGAGGTTGAGGGGGTCATTGTCGGCAAGGAGCGGAAGAGGGATCTTCTCGTTGATATTGCTGCCAAGGAGGGTATTGATCTGTGTCAGGTCATTGCTGTTGGCGATGGCGCTAATGACTTGCTCATGCTGGACAAGGCAGGTCTGGGAGTTGCATGGAACGCAAAGCCTCGTGTTCAGATGGAAGCCAACGCCCGCCTGAACGGAGAGAGCCTTTTGGATCTCTTGTACCTTCTTGGATTCACTTCCGAAGAGATTGATGCGTTGGTTGTTTAGTTGTCGGCGTTGAGTTCAGAGAAAGTTGTCACAAGACTGGTGAAGACAGGAGTTTAGGATATTACAAGGAACGCCGGGTGTTGTAGTAGTGAGTGATGAGATACCAAGAAGCTACGAGAAACAAGAATTATTTTGTGACGTATGTGAAATCATACCACGTCACTGGTGTGATTGGCAGCCCATGTAAACATATTCAGACCAGCCTTTGGCCCGGTCAATTCCCGTGAGCCAGAGATCAGGCACAGACACAATGAGGCCAGAGGTAAGTCAAATTATAGTTGAAAGACACAAAGCTAAGAAAAATCGCGGCGCGTCGTATGTGAACTATGGGTGGTTGCTTAGATCAAGCCCACTTTGTCCTTCTTCTTTCTACACAGGGCGAGAGAGGCCTGATTGATTGATCCAACTCATAGCTCTCCCTTCATTCCCTACAATACATGCTTGCTCATGTAGCCAGCTCCAACATCATTCCAAACTCGTGATTTAAGGGTATCCGTCCTTGCCCCACTTGTTGTACTTTTCGTGAAGCTCGGCGGGAAGGGTAACGTTGGGAACGACGACAACGTTGAGAGCGCTGGGAGCATCCTTGGGAGCTGCGTTGAGGTCACCACCGGGGTGGTACTGGTACTTGCCAGAGCTGCCGCTCTCCCAGGGGTGAGTAGCAATGGTGACGGGAGACTCGGAGGTAGCGCCAGTGGGAGAGCGGCCTGAAGATGGCGATGTCAGCAATTGCTTCAGTTTTGACATATCAAATTGATTTCCGTACCAAGGTAGTAGCCAGCTCCGCCAAGGGCAGCAACCATAACACCACCGAGAATCTACAAATCATCCATCGACGTCAGCAATCGTGATTCGTGGTCCATCCATTTCCGTCGCTCATTGTTTTGACCGGGCATAGTTCCAAGGGTGGGCCGAGGCATTATGACGCACCAGAATCTCAGGGTTGCGACGAGACTCCTTCTTGAGCTCGGCCTTCTGGTGCTCCTGGAAGCGGCGGGCGGTGGTGGAGAGGAATCGGCGGGAGATGCGAGAGGCCATTTTGACGACGTGCTTTTGCGTGCTGTTGAAAGAATGGGTTTCTACGTCGGGGCTTTCTTAGGTGGTTGAAGCTTTGAAGTTCTCGTATGATTTCGGAGACAGTCGCTACGATGAATGCGTGCACTATCATTGGCCAATGCCGGGGGAGCTGACTAGGTCACGTGCAGCATCACGATTTTTCAAGGAATGACGTCTTGAGTCCAGAGCCTTAGTAGGTACTACCTAGGTAGTGAAGATGCCTGGGTGACCATGCCACAAGCTGGCTTTCTCTACCATTCTTGTCCCTGGCTAAAGCATGAAGATTCGTCCATTGTGATGTAGCGACGATCATATCAACCTCTTAAAGCCAAGACTAGTAAATTTAGCTGGCTTCGGTCAGTTTCAAGTGAATGCAACCATTATCATTAACTGAGTTACCGTAACCGAAGTTATTCTGCGGCTGTCAAACGTCAACGAAACGGGTTGCTGCAGAAGGTTTCCACAATCTGTTGAAAGTGACGTCTTTTTGTGCATGAGAAAGGTACAGAGCATTTTGATTACGGCGTATGTGTTCAGCCATAGCAATCTCTACTTTCCGTGATCAGTTATCGTATGGACTTCTCAACCTCTGACAGCCCTTTACAACAGCGCCGCTAGCAGGGGCTTCAGTGACCTGAGGTTAGCCCCTGGCCCCTTACTAGGGGCCCGAGGACAAGCTTGGGAGAGCGCGAACGTCCAATTACCTAAGGATTCGGGCCCAAGGTTTCTGAGGCTGGACTGGGCTGGGCTTGGAAAAAGAAACCAGTCCTGAGCCGGAACACAGGACAGGAAAAAGGAACAAGCATACACTCCTCATCTTGTCACCATCCATCACCTTTCTTTTCGTTGCTGGCCGCCCTTTACGTTCTCTTTTACTTACTGGTTTACTCTCCCATTGTGCGCTCCCTACCTCCCTTGCTTAACTATCTTTCTCGCGACCACTTTCTCCTAATTCCTTTTTCCTCGATCGAAACCCGTACCCTCTCACCCCTGTCCTTCCATCCCTTCATTTGGCTCCTTTGTTCAGTACTGCGTAACGCGACCAACCTGCCGACCGTGCCGATTTCACTTTTGGATATCATTCGACATTACCTACTTAGGTATTCACTGGCCAGGCGACGAATTTAACGAGACTCTGAATGAGAGCCTGAGCTTGGACCTTTCGCGCCGCCGTTCCCTTAATTTCGATCAAGCCTTCCTGTAAAGTCGTCTCCAGGTAGACGACTGCCAACGGCACCATTACTCAACATTGCCATCGCTATGGCCGCGAAATCCGATGACGATGGCTTCTCAGTGCCACATAATTCCCGTTCCGAAGCGACCCGGCCGCCGAGCATCATTTCTTCTCGAATGACGGACATCGCGAGTGAGGACGGGGACGGGCCAGAGTTGCAAAAGAACAGAATGAGCATTCCTCGAAGTGCGGACATGGGTTCCCGGCCTGATACTGCACGAACGGGAGCATCTTCCAGGGGTCCATGGCAGGGTCAGTCTTTGCGTAACAAGACATATCTTTCCGGCGTACAAGCAAAGAGAGGGAGTGTCGAGAGTTCGACTGCCGGTTCGACAAGTCAAGCGCCAAGTTTATCAAGCAGAAGCCATGTTCCATCGTTGCAGTCGCATGCCTTTTTCCGACCCATGAGCTCGCAGAAATTACAGGCGCAAAGAGGAGGATCGCATCGCCCATCTACAATGAGTCAAATGTCGCCAGCGTCTCCCGCCTCACCAACGTCACCAACATCGCCAACGTCACAACAAAGATTTGATGAGCATGGCGAAGCTAGCGGTAGTCAAACACGGCAAAGTATCATATCGAACCCGATTGCGCAACTGCAGCGCCAAACAAGCAATGACGAAAACATGCGATCTCCACCATCCCGAGGCACGGAAATGACGGAACAAGAAACTTTGGACAGAATAACAGCGAATACGAGCCCTAGTCATGGCCATTATCCTGCGGGGAGTTTGACGGATAGTGTTCGTCCTCTTCAACAAGGCAAGACTTCCGATACAGGTCACTTTCAGCATAACATCATTGTGGACAAGAGCTATAAGGACCTACACAACCTGCCCAGCCCGATTAAATCCCCACGGTCGTTTCGATCAAGCTTCCTCATGCCTGGTCGAAGTAACGAAGGCCAGCAAAGTCAGAATCGCAGTACCGAAGGAGCTGAGAAACTCTCTTCGTCCGCATCTTCACCACAGTTCAGACCTGTAGACTCTCATGCTGAACGTCATCCCCGTGTCCCTAATAAGCCAAGTCAGAAATCCGATCTCGGACGTGTTCATCAGTATTTCGATGGTAACACAGTATTCTGTCTTGGTGGTCGCTGGCAAAACACAAGAGGGAGACCTGTTAATATTGCGACTGGTATCTTTGTCATCATTCCTTGTGCCCTGTTCTTTGGTTTTGAAGCAACTTGGTTATGGAAGCATGTATCGCCTGCGATACCTATTGTTTTTGCATACCTTGCGTATATATGTTTCTCTTCCTTCATCCACGCCTCCGTTACGGATCCTGGGGTAAGTTTTATATCTTGTTCAAATCAAGGTGTATTTTGGCTAATGGCTGCCAGATTCTTCCGCGAAATCTTCACCAGTTCCCCCCTGTCGACGACAACGACGACCCTCTCCAACTTAGCCCACCCACAACAGATTGGGCATTGATAAAATCTGCCGAATCATCAACAGCCGCAATGGAAGTTCCAGTTAAGCACTGTAGAACATGCAACATCTGGCGGCCACCCCGTGCCCACCACTGTCGCTTATGCGATAACTGTATCGAGACCCATGATCATCACTGTGTGTGGCTCAACAACTGTGTCGGGAAACGTAATTACCGATATTTCTTTACCTTTGTTACATCCGCAACTATCCTGGCGGCCTATCTCATCGCCACTTCGCTTACACAGATTCTTCTTTACAAGAATCGCGAAGGTGTCTCATTCGGAAAAGCTATCGACCACTTCCGAGTTCCTTTTGCGTTGGTTTTCCTTGGGTTTATCTCCTTCCTTTATCCTGCTGCTTTGATGGGATATCACATCTTCCTCATGGCGCGAGGCGAAACGACCAGAGAGTACATGAACTCGCACAAGTTTGCTAAGAAGGAGCGTTTCCGGGCATTCTCTCAGGCCAACATGTTCAAGAACTTTATTGTCGTTCTATGCCGCCCTCGACAACCCACATATTATCAGTTCAAAGCGCATTATCATGAAGGTGACCAACGCCTAGGCATTCGAAGAGACAAGCGGCCGAGATCGAGCTCTCAGGGATTGGAAATGCACGACGTCGTCCCTGGAAGCTCTGGTTTCCAAGGTCCAGTGGCTCTGAGAAGCGAACACAGTCATTAGCCGATGCATTGAGGTGAAATTTTACTCTTGCATTGTAGTTGTATTTTCATTTTTCAGGATGGCGTAGCTTCTGGGAAGTATTCATCATGTGAGGCGGTCAGGATGATATGATGCCTGTTTCTTTCTTCTTTTATTATACCCTACCTACCTTATGTTAACTAGTCGACCATATTTCATGTATTCTTTCCCGTTTTGTTTTTAGCTCAGACTCTGGAAAAGTCGATAACTTATGGGTATAGCCACCGACATGCAGGCGTTGAACGGGCATTGACTGGGAAGACGAGTCTTGGCTCTGATACACACATATCTGAGACTTATTTAGATACCACAGTCAGTTTAAGCCACTAGATCCACTTTTTCTCACACACCGTTTTTGCTTTACATGGAGTGATGCCCAGAACTTTTAACCGAGTTAGTAGCTGACAAAATAGGGAATGCATTTAATTTGCCTTTGGATCGGTAACTCTGAATCGCATCCCAAGAGTCCACTAAATGAGTCCCCGGAATGCACGTGGAAATAAACAAGGATAGGCTTTAGTGGGGCGGAGTCTCCGAGTGGATGGCGATAAGACAACCGCTAGCGATAAGAAAAATTTCAAACCGAAATTTAGTAGTGCGCCCAGCCTATGAAAGCCGCTTTGTTTTACCTAACATCCATCGTAAGCAGCGCTTTTTCTACGCTCGCTACCTATTTTTTCCCTCAAGGGCCTCGTTGGTTTTTGTTGTTCCTTTTTCCCCTTCTTATTTATACTGTCCTCTTCTGGAACAGTACCTAATACTCAACGAGGCCCATTAATCGTGTATATTTGTTTGCTTATACGAAGAAAACGATAGACGATGCCTCACCCCGTTACGCCGCCGTCGCAGGACCCGACGATGGTATCTAATGAGGCCCCGCCCCCGCCATCTCAAGAAACCATCAACGAACTCCTCAACACAATCTTTACTGCAAAGACCTCGGCCGCTTCGATCGATGCATGCTATGGCCTCTGCGAGATTATCCTCTCTTCGGTTGGCGTTGCCGGCTTGAACGAGTACGGCATCATCGCCGAGATCAAGAAGGCTGCCGCTGATAAGAAGTCGGGTCTTCGTCGCGAGTCCAGTCAGAACCTTTTAGGTGCCGTCTTTGAGCGTTTCCTCCCTCGGCAGCCTGTCAGCGAGGTTGTTCTGCTCCTCCAGGATGGCGGCCTTGTTGGCTGTGCTCTCGATGCTCTCTCTGATAAGGGCGCTGTCGTCCGTGAGGCCGCCCAGTATGGCCTCGATGCCGCTTTTGGCATCCTGAGCCCCGAGGCTCTCGTCGCTGGTCTCCTTCCTGCTCTTACCGAGTACCTTTCCAAGAAGACCGGAAAGTGGCAGGGAACCGTTGGCGCCTACAAGCTTCTTCAGAAGATGGCCGATAAGGCTCAAATTTCTATTGGAGGCACCAAAGAGGAAGCCCTTGAGAAGGATATCCTCCGTGAGGCCATGGGTGCTAAGCTCGCTGGCTTGATCCCCGTCGTCGAGAATGGCATGCATGACTTGAAGGCCGAGGTCGAGAAGCAAGCCGTCCACACCATGAACTCTCTCACTACCCTTCTCTCCAACGACGATGTTGCTCCTCGTATCCCTCTTCTTATCGATACCATGCAGCACCCTTCTTCTCAGACTCTTCAGAAGGCTATTCACGCTCTGTCTCAGACCACCTTCGTCGCCATCGTCACCTCACCCGTCCTGGCTCTTCTGACCCCTTTCCTCGAGCGATCTCTTAACAACCCTACCACTGCCCAGGAGGTTCTCCGACAGACTGTCGTTATCGTCGAAAACTTGACGAAGCTGGTCCACGACCCCATCGAGGCCCGAACTTTCTTGCCCAAGCTGATCCCTGGTGTCAAGAGCGTTTGCGACCGAGCCTCGCTCCCTGAGGTTCGCGAGATAGCTGAACGCGCCCTCGCCACTATGGAGAAGGCCATGGGTGACGATAAGGACGTTGTCGCTCGCACCGCTGGAGATGACGTAGCCAAGATTCTTGATGAACAGATCAAGGCCAACGGCGGCCTTACTGGAAGCCTGGACCTTTGGAAGCAGGCTCGTCCCTACATTTCCGACATGGTTGCTATCGATGTCAACTACCGATTCGTCAATCGCATCTCCGGAAGAATTGCTCCCTACGTCAAGAGCTTCGTGAAGGATGCCGACGCTCCTGAAAAGATTGCCGACACTATTCAGCAGCATTATGTTGATGAGGACCACCGCCGGTACGGTGTTCCTGAGAAGGAGGACGATGGTGAAGTTGAGATTGTCAACGCCGATTTCTCTCTCGCCTATGGTGGTATGCTGCTCTTGTCACATACCAACCTGCGACTCCTCAAGGGTCACCGATATGGTCTTTGCGGCCGCAACGGTGCTGGAAAGTCCACCCTCATGCGAAGCATTGCTAATGGCAAGCTCGAGGGATTCCCTCCTCAAGACGTTCTCCGCACCTGCTATGTCGAGCACAACCAGGGCGAAGACGCTGACATCAGCATTCTTGAGTTCGTTGCTAAGGACCCTGAGATTGCCACTCAAGGCCGTGAGCGTATCTCTGAGGTTTTGGCCGAGTTCGGCTTCACTGCTGGCCCCGAGGGTCGACAGGCTGAGAGAGTTGGTTCCCTTTCTGGAGGTTGGAAGATGAAGTTGGCTCTGGCCCGAGCTATGCTCCAGCGTGCTGACGTTCTCCTTCTGGACGAACCTACTAACCATCTTGATGTTGCCAACATCGCTTGGCTCGAGAATTACCTCAAGTCTCATCCCGATATCACCAGTCTCATTGTTTCTCACGACTCTGGATTCCTGGACAATGTCACAACTGATATTTATCATTACGAGCCCAACAAGAAGCTGGCTTGTTACAAGGGTAACCTGGCCAATTTCGTCAAGATTCGCCCTGAGGCCAAGAGCTACTACACTCTCTCCGCCTCTACCGTCCAATTCAAGTTCCCTCCTCCTGGTATCCTGACTGGTGTCAAGTCTCAGACTCGTGCTATTATTCGTATGTCCAACGTCTCATACGCTTATCCCGGTGTGACGAAGCCTTCACTGCAGGAAGTCTCTTGTCAATTGAGTCTGTCTTCTCGTGTTGCTATCATTGGTCCCAACGGTGCTGGCAAGTCGACTCTAATCAAGCTCCTTACCGGCGAGACTATCCCTACCACCGGAAAGGTTGAGAAGCACCCCAACCTTCGTATTGGTTACATCAAGCAGCATGCTCTAGAGCACGTTGAGATGCATTTGGAGAAGACCCCTAACCAGTACCTTCAGTGGCGTTACCAGCACGGTGACGACCGTGAGGTTCACATGAAGCAGACTCGTGTTCTGTCAGATGCCGATCGGGCTCAGATGGACAAGTGGGTTGACTTGAAGGATGGAAAGTCTCCTCGCCAGATTGAGTCTCTGGTTGGTCGTTCAAAGTACAAGAAGACCTTCCAGTACGAAGTGTAAGTTCCCTTCCATTGTTTTACAACAAAGCGCAATACTAACCCTCAACAGTAAGTGGCGTGGTCTCTTGCCCAAGAACAACACCATGATCTCTCGTGAGACTCTTATTGAGCTTGGATTCGACAAGCTCGTCCAGGAATTTGACGATCACGAGGCTTCTCGAGAGGGTCTCGGTTACCGTGAGCTTCAGCCCAAGGTCATCTCCAAGCACTTTGAGGATCTTGGACTTGACCCCGAGATCGCCAACCACAACGAGATTGGCTCTCTTTCCGGAGGTCAGAAGGTCAAGGTCGTCATTGCAGGAGCCATGTGGAACAACCCCCATCTTCTCGTGCTTGACGAGCCTACCAACTTCTTGGATCGTGACTCCCTTGGTGGTCTTGCAGTTGCTATTCGCGACTTCAAGGGTGGTGTTATCCTGATTTCTCACAATGAAGAGTTTGTCGGTGCCCTTTGCTCTGAGCAATGGCACGTCCGTGACGGCCGTGTTGCCCTTCGAGGAAACGCTGCTGTCAGTCTCGACCGTTTTGAGGACAGCCGTCCCAGCAGCGGCGTCAACAGCACTGCCGCCAGCTCCGTTGTTAGCAGCGCTGTCAACAGTGGTATCGAGGACAACTCGGATATGAAGTTCAAGGCCAGGAAGAAGAAGAAGATGACCAAGAAGGAGCTCAAGGAGCGTGAGGTCCGCCGTAGACTTCGTCACATTGAATGGCTCAACAGCCCTAAGGGTACTCCTCACCCTCCTGACACCGACGACGAGGACAACTAGAAAAGTTCATTGGATTTCTTTTGCTCTTATGTGCGTTTTTGTTTTGAGACTATGCGGATATGAACAAGTCTCCATGCTGTGCGGTACCTGGTGGTTGTTTACAAAAGGAGAATGAAGGCATCAACTCATTTATGCATGATGCGGCATCTCGCTATGAAGAACGAATGGTATTTACATACTTAGATAGACCTTAACGGATGGTATAGAGGCGTTGGTTTGGGATAGACGGCTTTGAATCAAATCAAACTTTCTACAGCCTCGCTTCCCTAGTTTTGTGACGATTTTCGATTTTTCAACTCAACTGGTCGTTCGCTTATTCACTGAGTAAAACATGAAGTGAGAGCAAATGTCACTGTTGATATCGAGGTGATGGAATATGTGTTAAAAGAAGTTGAATGTTAAAGCAATAATGATTCGACAGTTCACTTCAATTGAACCTCTGTTTTTAATAAGAGTTTATCTGTTATTATATATACAGGCAGGCTCTCAAAGCCTAGCCACGAAAACGAATGTTACTGGGTATGATCCTTCTATACTCCGTTGACTCAAGGTCTGATGAAAGACAGTACAAAAGAAAGAAAAGGAATAGACATGCTTTTGGGGTGGTACATGAACCAGAACTACCATGAAAATGTCATAAGGGCAGGATTCAAGGCCAAGGGTAGGAGGAAATGGCTTCCAGCGACAGTGGCCATGGGCAGGATTGCAACAAAGTCGTTGATGCGCCAATAATGAGGAATGAAGTCAGCGGTAGCCATTATGATGAGACCGACAATGACCAGCAAAGACAATGTCATGGAGACACGGAACTAGTGTAATTTGTTAGCATGTGACCGTAATAGATGTTGATGGAGAAAACTCACCTTCTTCAAGACCTTAGGCACCTCAATGAAGAAGTTGGAGAATTCAGCCTCCTTGGACGTGGAGCCCCAGCTCATGTCAATCTCGAACATGTGTGCCAAAAGAGCCTGGCTCACGTGAAGAGAAAGGCCACCAAGGAAAATAGCCAGCATAAGAGTCCACTTGAAGTTCTCGTAAATGGCATAGCCCAGAGTTCGCTCGCCAGAGCGATATCTCATGATAGCAAGTGCGAGATTACCGAGTCCGTTGAACACAAGGATGATAGAGAACCACACCTGCCACGAGTCAAGGTAGTACTTATCGAGATATCCATTGAACCAACCCATCAGGAAGTAGTTGGCAGTGGTCATGATCCAGGCAGCTCCAATAGCATAGTAAGTGCCAATGTAAGAAACAACGGTGATCTTGGAAGTAAAACGAATGTTGGAAAAGCAGAAGCGGCGAAAGAGGGGCGTAAAAGGACCGCGCCATAACCAAGTGCGGACAGGGTTGAAGAGCAGCTCGTTGCAGCCAAATGCGTATTTTTCCCATCGAGCAAGTTCGTCATAGACGGTCAGAGACACCCCCTCCTTGAAGCCATCGCCGGCCCAAGCAGCGAGACGGATGATGTAACCATTACACTGAAGACGAAGAGACATGTCGAAATCCTCAGAGACGTGACTTTCAGACCAGAACTTGTCATAACCATCCTCATCTTGGTAAGCAACTTGCTGAATAGCAGACCAGCGAAGGATGGCATTGTGGCCGACGAAAGGAGCAACATCGCCGTTAGAGACAGTGAAACGAATAGCAGTATAGATAAGATCGGTGAAGAAGGTGATGCCGTTCTCGAAATAGGTGTGGACAACTTGCATAACACCAGAAGAGAATTGCATGATGCCGACATCAGGAGACTGCTCCATCTCAGAGACAGAGTCAAGGAGGCAATCAGTAGGAACACGAGTATCAGAATCAATGAGAAGGATATAGTCACCAACGCGGATGTTTCCATCAGCCCAAGCACGGCCATTCTCCTCGAGGACATCTTTGAGAGCCTGCTCGTAAGCAAGGGCTTCATCAGACTGGCTCCAATCGGCAGGGCGCTTGATGAGCCGTAGGCGCTCCTCGACTTTGCAAGAAATCATGAGACCAAAGTTCATGTTTGAAGCCTTCTTGAACTTGCCCTTCCGGATGAAGCCATCCTCGCCGTGTTTGGGTCGTGCAACCCAGCCAATGCTGTTGTCGGCATAAAAGTCGATACGGGCATCACGTTCCTCTTCGCTAAGGAGCTGAAGGCCATCGTCGTTAATGAACATATTGGCAGAACCACCCTGCAGTTCATAGGTTGACATGGCCTGCTTTATGGACTTGACGGTAGGAAGAATGACGGCATTCAGACCCTCCTTGTAGACAGGACACTGGATGGTGATATGAGGCAAAGTGGCTCCCTGGAGTCTTCGTGGCGGGCGTGCTGAATAGAACTTGGAGTTGATAGTCAGTTGGCGAATTGGACCAAAGATTTGTGCCAAACAACCAACAATGACTTGGGCAAAAAAAAGAGAGAAGAATATTTGGATCGGGAAGAGAGCGACGAGACCAAGTCGCTTGTAGTCACCATCGATGGCTATCTCCACAGCCAGCTGCCTCCACGCAGCTCCAAGGGAGACCATGACGAGGAGGAGTGTAAGGGAAACAAGGACAGCATTCTGCAGGTGAACTGGTCGAGCTTCCGGCTTGACCTCACCACTCTCTTCATCAATCTCGTACTCTGCCGCAATAGTAGAGTCTCTCTCATCTTCATCAACTGACTGACCAGAGTTCCATACCAGCTCCATAAGCTCTGATTCGATGATCTTGGCGCGTGCCATCAAGTTTAGTGCATCATCATCCCAGACAACCAGAAGACCATCTGAAGCAATGAAAGCTGCGAACTGATGTTTACGAGCTCGGGGAAGGTCATTTACTGTAGGCAGAATCTGCACACGAAGGCCGTTCATCAATGGAACATCCACTGCATCAGGGGACCATTGGAGGAAGGTCTTGATGACTCGAGAATTGACAGTCATCGCACACTGAGATATATGTCAGTAATTACTCTCGCCATAGGAAAACAGGCTTGTACACACTTGAACATTAAGAGCCGTGCAGGCGAATGCAAAAGGAGATTGTCCCAATTGAGGTGGACAAGCCATATACTGGCCCCGAGACTTGCGAAGAAGAACGCCCTCAATTTCACCAGAGTCATCCCCAACCCAGAGTTGAGAGCATTGCTGCTGGTACAGGTAGTTAACCATAACCTCATGCTTGATGTCATCGAGAAGATTGCTGTTCCCTGACTTGGATGACGGTGCAATTGAAGGAGGGCCTGCAGTGAACTTGGGCCCAGCTGCTGAATGTAGCTCTACTACGGCGGCAGGAGGAATCTTCTCCTCTATGATTGGGGCATGAAGGGACATTGATGGCCGGTGGCTAGGCCTCCTGGGAGGAGGTCCTATCGGTGTCTGAGGCGGGATATCCGCCTTGAAGTAACTGCCGATACCCATCTTGACGGTGCTTGTCGAAAACTTGGCAAGTACAAAAGCAAGATTCTAAAAGACTGTGCGTCTGGGGGCAAAGCCCGCTGTAGAACAAGCCTAAAGAATTCGTATATGGAGAACAAGAAGTCTGTTGCTGGGCTGTCTTGAAGATCTGTGCAGAAGCGATCCCGCGTATATGGATTTTGTTGGAAGGACTCTGAAGTTTCAAAGACTCATAACCATGAATATCTTATTCAAAGAAAGACAGGTTAAAGGAGTGACAGGAAGTTGCACCTATTGAGCGAATGACAGAACAGAAGAAAGAATGGATGGAGTGAAGGATCGAAGGATCGTGGTGAGTGAAGGTCTGAGATGAGAGGATAAAACCTCACAAAGTGCAACTACCAATTCAATTAAACAAACTTGTTTGAGCTTCAGTGTTTGAGTTTCTGCGCCAGACTCAGCCAAGGAATCGGGGACAAGCATATTAAAGTTTTCTTCTCTCGCCCGGAGGAAGAACCAGTATGCGGTGACCACGCCACTGCGGCTAGATAGCGAGACAATGAGGTCGGGCATCGCGACAGAAGCTGTAAGAAGCGGATCACGGACATCCACTTGGATGACCCCGACTAGACCCTAGGCAAGCCTTACGACCAAGTTGACCAACGTCGAGCCGGGCAGCCATAGGTCTAGATGGAATAGCGCGCAAGAAGCGGAGGGGTGACGATTATGTTAGAGCCGTAAAGTGTGGCTAGAGGTTCCCAGAAAGTTGGTCTTGGTGTAGGCGTGTCTCAGACTAGTCGACCGGGGTCCAGGGCATGGCACAAGAGATTGTCCCAGGTGGCTGGAAACGAGACAAGTCCATGTGGGCACAAAGCTTGTTGTTAGCATTTTGTCGTTCTGAAACCTAACCGATACCTCATCCAGCTCGTGAATGCCAAGCTTGAATCGAGAGCCAAGCCTATTATCTCGGATCCTCCAACAAGAAGATCAATAGGGACGACCCATATCAGGAAGTCAGAACGTAGTAATGTGGCAAGCACTGCCTTTATTAGACCGTGCCACTTGGATCTAAAGACTTGCTGTACTGTAAGTGGCGTCTGGTCCTGCAAACCGGGTGAAGCGGGAGAGCCGGAACTTGCAAACAAGACGACGTGGACCTGTAGGGTGACAAGAACATGGAATTATGGATGAGCGACTCTATATCGATCCATGACTTTCTAACCGTGGATGAAACTATTTATTCAGTTGTAGCTGTATTTTTGATATTTTGACCATCTTTTGCTTCTCCCGTCACTATCACGAGTTTCGATGGTGCTGGTGTTGGTGTTTTGGTTGAGTGTAGTCATATTCAATGAGGGGGAATTGTGGATAAAGTATGTTCTGCATTGGGCCTAGAGGGATCTTAGATATGAGCCTATCACACACTCGTATTTCACGATTGATACGCAAATTGGGCAAGCGGGATAGATCTGCCCCTCCCCCAGTGTCACTGTGACAGCTTCAGTGGCGTGGTGTGGCTTGTTTGTGAGCTCCGGGAAAGGGAAGGCGGCCACAATGTTTGTTAGTAGGAAATGCAGTCTGAAGTGGAGACAGGAGCACATGAGTCTGTACCTGCATCGGCTTGAATTGATGCAGGAACAAAAGTCTTGACTGTGTATTGCCTCACTTTGACTTATCATGTTACAACCAGCAACTTGGATGGAACAATAGCTTCACACTGCTAACGCAACTTACCTTATTACAAACAGAAGTATCCTTCATTGTTAATTGGGGTCGGGAGTTACGCTTACTCGGTACTGCCCACATCTATTGTCATTAGACATTCCTCCCCAGTACCAAACCGGCCGACCCAGAGTCTACTATTGTCTGTGGCTTTAATGGCTGCAAACTTCGCGCCGTCCCGAGAGTAATGCATGGCATAAGGAATGCATCGAATGTCCCTGGCGAGTCGTGAATCGAAGCCTTGGTTAAAGTGCTTTTGCTGCCGACCTGAACCGGCCTCGCGCTCATCAATAGGCTATCAATGCAGATGGCCTAGACCACCGCGACATCCTAGCGATCGAGATTCTACTTATCAGTTATCACTAC
The DNA here is from genome assembly GCA_013755755.1 of Fusarium sp. NRRL 25184. Lineage (NCBI taxonomy): Eukaryota > Fungi > Ascomycota > Sordariomycetes > Hypocreales > Nectriaceae > Fusarium > Fusarium sp. NRRL 25184. The sequence goes on from JABSSZ010000329.1 coordinate 77,485, forward strand.
TAACCATCGAGGAAAGACGGTTGGCACAAGAGTCAGTTTGCCAAAATAGCCATCCTCTGCAGGTCCCCACCCAAGAGCTCTCACAGCTGAAGGCTGCTTCTCCATCTTCAGTCCCATTTGTTGCTTGAATAAGTGCCCATGTGTTTCGGCACACTTGGCACATCCGAGCTCACATATCACCCCCCCGCACTTCTATCATTTTGCTTTAACATGTTTCACACATTTGCCAATCATATCTCAGCCGTCAATAGACCTAAAGTGTTGAGCCTTGAAATCTATATTGGGTTCCCTCGTTCTAGATTGACGAATTACCAAAATTTGAATAGTGAAGATTGGGTTAGGACTTCCTTCGGTAGTGGAAACGGTATCAAAATCATATCATGGACAGATTCCGTCCTCTCTGCTCTAACGTGGAACGACTATTTGGCTCAAAATCAAAATCTTCCGCCTTAGACTCTTTTTTCACTTACACGCCTTGGCTCTCTTCTACTGGCTTTCCCTCGTCTATTGACCCAGTCACAAGACTCTGGGCACTACGTGGGTTTGCAGGGATTCATATTTACCGAAACTAAGAGTAGCTGTTGGTTCTGTGACGATGCCTCATCAAGCACACAACCTTGTACCTATCTTGAAGATAAGCGACGAGTCTATACCGATGGGCGTTAAACCTTGGTGCAAACCGTGATGCGTAGTAGAGTTACATTGTCCTTCTGTACCTGAAACGATTGATCTCTGATCAGTTAGTTACCGTTATTGAATTCTGATTCACCTGTTACGGCTCTCATACTGCAGATCTTCCCCGGGTACCTTAAGCTAATACCAGTCGTAAGCGCACTGCAACGTTCATTGGATCCGGATTTGGATTGGTTTCCTACACTCGGGCCAGAACTCACCGTAACTCTCATCGCCAATTTGAACTTTTTTTTTTGACGTTATTGTACTAGCCTGATACATTCACTGGTGGACTTAGGACGCCTCGGGCCTCTACGCTTCCCTAAGTTCGGCGCCTCCGCCTTCGACATGTTAGTAGAATCTCGTTCCGCAGACCCGGTTCAAACACCACCAACACTTCAATACAAATACCAAGATACGTATAGCCTTGGCACGAGACGCCTTCACGAACACATGCAGAACGCAGTCAGAAGGTCAGAGCTCGGCGGCTCCTATCCTACGGACCGAAGAGGCAGTGTTGTGGTCACGACCAGCCTTTGTGGCCATAAACTCGTCTCTATCGAAGTTTGATCGTATTGCCTGACATGCTGAATTCCTCAATGCTATTATAATACACCATACTTGAGTCATGATCGTGAGAAAACAGAAGATCAGATACGAACCAGTTACCTATGGGTGGGCAGCTAAAGCAACCATCTCGGTAGCCTGAGTAGCTCGTGATTCATTACACAGGACATTATTTGAAAAGCTGGACATGAAAGGTCTTGGTACCACTCCGCTTACTCATAAAGCCAATGGACATGAACTGCATTGTTAATCTGATCCCCAAGGGTTCGTAAAAAGATTTCTAAACACCAAGTTGTAAAAGCGGCTGTTGATACACAATGTGTGTCAACACAACGGTAGTACAAGGGATGCGAATTTTTGAAACCATGCACTTGAATGTTGGTGTCTAGATGCGGTAACTATGGAGCCAGGCATGTTATAAGATAACCGTGTTGACTATGTGTTGAACAGTGAAGGCATGGTGGAATTTGCATGGTATCCTTTTCGTTTAAATTCAACTCTATTAAGAAAAGAGCTTCCTCAAATTGAAAGATTTGTACCATAAAACTAGCCTCAAAGTGATAAATTAAATCTAAATATCTCTCATCAAACAATGTTCTCACCGGGATCACTGCTCCTTACTTTGTTATCATTTTCATAGATCCTCATTGCCATTGCACTGTTGCATCATGAGTACTCGGCTTACTTCAAGCTGTGGTTGTGTCCAAGTTGGATACCACTGCTCTCTTGCGTCCCAAAAGTCCTTTTTAGCCGTTGGCGAGGCATCGTACCATGGCTTCTCAGACTTTCCATCCTCAAACCAACCGTTCGTGCCGCCCACGGCGACATTGAGGATGAGGTAAAACTCCTGATCGAATGGCGCGTTCACATTAGGTGAGACAGTCCATGGATCAGTGAGCCGGGTGCCATTCTGATCCACGTCGGGGAACCCCCCTCGTTTATACATGGGCTTCTTGAAGTTGGTGTATGTGACTTGGAGGAGTCGGGTGTTGACATAAGTGAAGAGATATTTTTCAGACCATTCCAAGCCAAACATGTTGAAACCAGCGCTATAGGTGGTGTGAAGGGCCTTTCGCTTGTTGTTGGTCTTCCACCAGCCATCGTTGGCAGAGTTGGGACCCCAGTGTAGCGCCGAGGAAACAATGTCGTTTCCGCCCTGTTTGTACGTCCAGTTGTTTCCGCGTGATTCAATGATGTCGATCTCGCCAGATCTCGGCCAGGCACCGTAGACACTCTGTCTTGGGAGCATCCAAATAGCAGGCCAGAGCCAGTCACCTTCAGGGAGCTTGGCGGTGACCTCGATACGGCCGTACCTAATGTTGGCACCCTTCTTGGTATTGATACGACCAGATCGTGCGGGAGGAACCACGCTGTTATTTCCAGCAGTCAAGTTGGTGGAGGTAACACAGTTCGTCCAGACTTTAGAGGTGCAAGTGCCGGCCTTGAGAAGGTTGATGACATTGTTCTTCTGCATTAACTTGGGATCCTGCAAAGTCGCCTTAATGATGAGTTTGCCATCTTCGACATAGACGTTCTCGTCTGTGTTTGTTGTCTGCTCGAATTGACCATTTCTATGAGAGTTAGCCGTGTAAGCGAAAAAAGAGACATCATGATTCAACATACCCATAGCCACCAACTTCGACTTCCTTAGTCCAAATGTTGGGATTCAGACCTTGGCTGAAATCCTCGTCCATAACAAGACAATACTTGTTCTTGACTACGCTTCGAATGCCATCCCAGACAAGAAAGCCAGAACCCACGAGACCGAGGAAGATTGCAAGAATAGGAAGGATGGTCACCCATTTTTCTTTGGGGTTGGTTTTTTCCAGCCATGGTTTCTCAACCTCGCCTGGCTTCACTCTCCTTGAGTGAAAGTATCGATGTCGTTCGTCAATTTGAGTTCCTGAGCCAGATGTAGATTCAGACTCTGAGACAGGGCTCGAGTACTCTGGAATACTGAACATGCCGCCGTGGCCACCTGAACCCGAACCTGAACCTCGTCCAGGGTCGATACTGTGGCGGTATCCTGTTGAGGTTGCCTCGTGAGGGCCACTGGCGTCCATAGACCTTCGTGACATATCAGTTGGGCCAGGGCCTTCGTGCCCGCCGTAACTACTTTTTCTATATGGGTTATTCATGTCAAACAAACAGGTAAGAAATGAGACTCGAGTGAATAATACTGAAGAGGCTGGATTTGTTTAGAAGGGCGAATTCTTGTGATAAGATTCAACACCACAGTGACATTCATGATCCACGGTGATTTGGGCTAGTCAGGAGCCAATATAAGGTAAGGAATGAATAGATAGTTAAGGAGAAAGCCAAATTCAGATTTTTCTTTCATGTCAGGAATTACACAATGGGATCACGTATCGAATTCATTGGCCAAGGGGGAAGACTGGCGGATGATAGAGAATTGTGGCACTGAAAAGAGGGAGGGCTAAGCCCAGTCAAGCTGAACATGATGAAGCCATCACTGGATAGAGAAATCGAGAACGAGGCTGATCCGCTGATTGCTTGGCAAGACAAAGACGAGTTGCTAAGAACGGGATGAGATGGATTGTAAGTCGATCGGATTAGGTATAGGTACAGTATTCTGTGAATCGACACTGTGCAATCTGATCGAGTTTATGACTGTGCGTAGTTTCGCCAACACTGTACGTCAACTTATATTAGCTCCACTGAACTATGGTCATTACATTCCATCACCATCACCATCATCCTCAGCGTGGTCATCGTCCTCTTGAGCCCTCTCTCACAACCGTCGATGACAAACTTACTAGGCCAAATTTGAGTGTGCACTATCTCGATGGCTGGAACAATAGAACTTTCTTTGAGTTTTAGTTCCCGCCCTATGTAGGAACCGAAGCGTGATCTGGCGAGTTCCGCTACCCCAGTTGTATGAACACATCGCCGTTTCCTTGGACAGAGGTTGTCTATTACGACCATCTTCCGGTTCATCCGACAATGGCTTCAGTTGATCAATAGTACCTAATAGTGCTCATAGATCATCCGCCTCTCCCGACCTGCCGTTTGACCTGGCGTTATAGCTTCAGCGAGCACGGTAGAACGGCAACCCGTCGCTCGTGAGAGCAAACTTGCCATGGCTGAGACAAACCTCACGCCCCTCCCGTTTATTCAAGCTCCTCAACTCTATTTCCACTTACCAAAAATGCATGGCGATCAGGAGCTACCGTCTAGGTCAACGCCCGGGCAACTTCAAAACCCCTTCCACTTGCACGCCCCGGACGGAACCCAGCCGACCTAGGATCTATGGCCATCTAGGTAGCCTTCCGGCAAACATCCATTGAACTTGATGCACTCATGGCTAGACATGTTTAGGTCTGGTGCTCTAACCCCACGGCTCGATGCAAACTCTATCAATGCTAATCTCGAGAAAGCTTGCCGTACGGCAGCCGTGTGTGCTTCGTTCTAACTCTGAGGTTATGGGTAGCTGAAACATCGATGAAAATAATATGACAATTGTCTACCTGGCGGATTGTCTGTCTCTTTCAGCGGAAAACGTGCAGTGTCCGTACCGCATACTCGGGGCCGATAGCTTTACTGAAGAATAACGCCACAAGTACCGTCCCACCTTACCAAGAGGAATTCCGGATCGAGCTGGACATGGTCAAAATTGAAATTCAAATCGCCCTTGGCTGGGTACTACGGGTTTGGGGACAGTTCCAGAGCCAACGACGTTGAAGCGGCTGGCTTCTTCGGGCATTTTACGTGCACATTGGACATGTTTGAACAATACTATGTGGTCCAGATTTAAGTAATCAACTGGCCGAGGATGCTCAGACACTTACACGAGGCCAATGTTCGACGCTTTCTTGCATTGCTATACGACGCCGAGTCTCGTCACTGACCACACAACTTCCTATTTCTGTTGGTTTTCCCTCTTTCTTACAGTGTTAGAAAGCAACACGATAAGACGATAAGCTTCATGAGGTTTGTATGCTGTCATGTTACCCAGGCCAGGAAATTCTTGGAATACGGATACAAGATCCAACAATGCCAAGGTGCATTGGTTGATGGTTACTCGGGATGCTCGCGCCAAAAATATGCATGTCCCTCGAGAAACAAAGTGCCTCGGCCCAAGAGATGACTTAGAACATCTTATAGGTATACTTTGTTTGGTATCTGATCCTGTTCCATTGGATGAAATGGTGGCTCGTTCCTGGTTGTCAGTCCCAATCCGGAGATCTGGGCCACTAACGGTATCCTTGCAATGCAGGGTTCTTGGCAGGGTTCAGGGGTCAGATTTCGGCATGCCCACCGATCTGACAGATGCGACAACACTGAACACTCCCAGACTCCCAAGTACCGTACCGCATAGCAAAGGCTCTCCATGAGCCCAGGGGCTTGGCGATATTTTTGGGTTTCACTCGTGAGGCGCTGGAGTTCTGGAAGCTCTCTTGATGAGGCTACCAGTAGCGTCCCTCACCATAAGCGTTACCTGGCTCTAATTAGCTTCCAAAATTCCTATGACTGGCGGGATATCCGTACAGGATGTCAGGGCCTCGCCTCTTAGAGAGACCTTATTAAGCCCTGTCGAATGACCGATTTTTCGGTTCAGGGTTTCTGCATTTCTTCCCATCGTTCCTGGATGGACTTCGCTCCTTTACCGTGTTGACCACGCTCCCTATTTCACATTTCACTCATTTATCTGAAACAGATTCACTGAACTTTTTTTTATCTTAACTTCTGCACCAGAGACTACAAGGCTGCTCACCAAAGTCAACGCTTTCTTGGAGTTGTAGACCAGATAGTCTATAGGCTACTTTCCCAACATTACAAGCTCGCCTTCTCAGTTTTCATCACATTCGTTTTTCAATAAACATATACACAATGCTTCTGTTCAGAGTATTTGCTGGCATTGCCAGTCTAGTATCACTGGCAGTCGCTCATGATGCCACTCAAGCTCTGCCCATGGACCTGGGCAGTGTTTTGTCAAGGCACCCCAAGCTTTCAACATACTACAAATTGATCCAGGTATGAAATTTGTTACTTTGTGAGTTAAGGACTGTTATCTAACGCCTTCAGAAATTCCCCGACGTCCTGTTGCAACTGCCCAGTTATGAGGGTGTCACGGTAAGTTGAATCTGGTTCTCCTAAACTCAGGAGCGACGACTAATTTCTGATATTTCTTAGATTGTTGCTCCTTCCAATGATGCTTTCAACCAAATCCCTTATTCTCCTCTCTCCGACATTTGGGACCCGAACGATGCCAAGGTCACTGTTCCGCTTCTTCAGTACCACATTCTGCAAGGTACTATAAGCACAATGAAGCTGAAGGAGGGACCTGCATATGTCAAGCCTACACTTCTTCTCAATCCTAAATGGAGCAATGTCACTGCTGGTCAGAACATCCTTATCAACAAACAGCCTGACGATGTCATCTTCAGTACCCGGCTGGGCAATCGAGCTACAGTTATCAACTACGATATCAAGTTTCAAGGTGGACTCATCCAGATTGTTGACAGTCTGTTGATTCCACCTTCTGGTATTCGTCAGGTCCTCATGGCAAGTAAGGTTGACTCGTTTCTGGGTGGACTCTTCAGAGCTGGCCTCATGCCTGATCTTGCTGATCGCCAGGACATCACTGTCTTTGCTCCAAGAGATCAGGCCATGGAGGTGGTTGGCAGTGCACTCAGCGGCATGTCGACCAAGGAGCTAGCGGGTGTCATGGGATACCACATCGTACCTGGCAAGGTTCTTGTCTCGACTGACCTTGACAATGCCACATCTCTTACCACCTTGACTGGTGAGGAGGTCCACGTCCGCCAAATTGGCAATGAGAAATTTGTCAACTCGGCCAAGATCATCACAACTGACCTTCTCATTTCCAATGGTATCCTTCACATCGTCTCCAATGTCAATAACCCAAAGGAAGCCGATGCAGTTCCTAATCCTAGTCTCTGGCTTCAAAATCCTGTGTTCAAGTCTGCTGGCGTTGACGATGTCTTCGACGAGGATATCCCTTGTACCGCGAGCTGTCCAGTGACAAACACGCCAACGCCTACCCCGGCAGATGATGCTGAGAATAACGCTGTGGCATCACCGTGGTTCACCACAAGGTCAAGCAGGGGAGTGGCTGCTCCTCGGGCCACAGCACATGTTGCCCGCGCTGCACTGGGCATCATGGGTATAGGTGCGGGAATGGCGCTCTTGTAATAAGAGTTGGTATTCTTCTGGTCTCTTTGTTTTGTGTTCGCTTTCCTGAGCTTTGGTGTTTTGGGTCGGTTGGCTTTGCAGTAGTTTAGATGTCTCTATCTTTCGATCAATACCCCGACAGTCGTTAACGGAAGCAAACATCCAGCTTTTTGCCCATATGCTCCCCGAGATTCCACAAATCTTGCTTCTAGTCAAGTAATGTTTGATCAACGTGGATCGAACTTCTTGGCGAAACAGCCGTGGCACTCGTCGTCCGGACTTCTCATTAACTCCGCGTCAGTCAAGCCTTCCGACAACATGGATCATTAGTCTTGTACTGTAGTTCGGATGAGGTTTTAACTTGAACGGATATCATTATCCTCTAGGCGTGTAAAGTGATTGGTGAAGGTTTTTAGTCTACTGTCGATACACGGAAAGATCTAGATCCGTTCAAGTCCACGGGTGTTATGCATGCAATTATAATTGCCACACACAGATAATCCTTGTCATCCAGCCATTAGCTTGTTAGGTACTGTAGTAAATGGCACCATAACTTGCCATATTCAGTATACAAAATACAGGTTTTTGGTTCAATGTGGTCATAGCGCACGGAGGTTGCCGCTGAGAGGTCTAGGGTAAGCATCTCGAGCCATGGCAAAAGCAACCCGGCCAGAATTGCTCACCGGGTTCGTGGGGTAAAGTAGAAATGGAAAACCCTGTCGCTGTCTCGGCCGACAACCTTAATAGGCAAAGCCCGAGAATCTGTAACTAGGGGGAATAGAACGGGCGGTGCGTTTGATTGACAAGGTTAGTTACCTATCGTATCTTTGCCTGTAACTAGGTACCTACTGTAAGTGAAGCGTTGTATGTGGATCTTTGGAGAGACTGGGCTGAGCTAGCTCAGGTGTAAGTAGGAAAAGTCTTGGCTGTATCATGTTATTACCGAGGCGACTCATTCAATTATCCCGGAGATACATGCATACAATACAGTAAGAGAAAATCCGTAGACCAGAAGAGGAGAAAAACAGGTTCAGACCGCGTAAATCTTTCATAACCAGTATCCATTCCTTGGCAACCGAGTCATTCGTTATCACAAATATGGTGCAACTACAGCGAATACATCCACAGTTACAGGAGGCAATATTAAGATACGCCGAGTAGACGGACGACAGGCCATGCATGTAAATTCAAGACGGGATAAATAAACGCGATAGACCCGCTATAGGTCTGCCGTTGTAATATGCCGCTCAGCGACCAATTGACTAAAATACCTCGCCTTGCCTCGCCTTACTCGACTAACAAGCTTAGTTCGGCGACGATGGAAATGGTTTCAACCAAAGAGAGTCAGGAGGTGGAAAGGAACATGAATCAGTCAGTATCGTTGCCCACTATGAATGGATACGGAATCGGAATCGGAATCAGAACCCATCACCCCCCACCAGAACGAGAACCAGCGAAATCAGGGCCATTCCACAACTCACTCCCTCAGTCCTTCATTCATAATCGGTATAATGGTAGAGGCCTCAAAAGCAAAAGAGTGGCATGTCGGTCTCTCTGCGTGTGTCGCTCATGCGCCAAGCCGCATCATCGGATTATTGCTCTGCCAGATTCATCCGTCTGTCAAGGCATCCCCCACAAACCAATACCCCAATCAGCTCTCAGGATCACTTCTGGCAGAGTCCTTCAGGGCGTCTGTGACCTATACCGTACGCTCCGTAATGCAACAGACCATATTGTATTGTACTACATTGTACCGTACCGTACCGTACCGTAACGGACTGGGCTGTCCGTCTCAGGCAAAAACTCCCACTCCCACTCCCACCCCCTTCTGAAATAATGCACATCTCACAACCCACACCATAAACGCTGTCAATCTGTGGCTTATCCATCACTCCCGTACTTCCCGCCTGTTTGGTCCAAAGTCTTGTTTCGGGCCATAGGTTGAATCCTGGTATGATCGCCCCACGAGATGCGAAGAAGCATGAGACTCCGGACTGGGTGTGCTGTATGATAAGTGACATGATGCTTGGCGTAAACTCCCCTCCTGCCTCTTGTCCTTTCTTGTAACTGTCCTACACGAGGTCGATCCCTAGGACATGAACTCCGGGTGGCGGAACAGGGGTCCCTTCTTCTTGGAGGTCGATCTTGGCTTCGAGAAAAGCAGAACCCTTGTCACTCCAAGAAAGCGGAAAGAGGCTTGATCGACAAAGAAAATCTGGCACAAGATAACAAAGATTACAAGCAGCAACTCTCAAAGGTCATAAAAGTTTCCACGTATGAGGAGGAGACGGCGGCGGGTCTGGCTGAGGAGGAGGGACACGCGGCCCTCCTGGAGGTGTCGGCGGAGGGTCTGGATCTTGCGATTCGAGAGACATCGGGCAGTGAGTCACACGCAAAGTGTGGAAGTGAAGGTGAAGATAGAGGTGAAGATAGAGGTGAGGATGAGGATGAGTCCGAGGCATCATGGACATGTGAGAGAATTCAGAACGCTGCACCTCCAGAGGCATCAGGACAAGAAATAGAGAAACAGAGGACACACTGGGTCCTGGTCCTCCAGAGACACTAGTCGGAGTGGTAAAAGGTATCCGATAGATAGTCTTAGTTTAGGCTTGTGGTTTGTGTTATACTATTCTTCGACATTACTGCCGGCCCCAGTATCTCCAGATAGTCGGTGCGACACTGATCCTCTTAATGAGGCTCACGTTTCGCCCTTGGACGACATGGCACATCATCGACCTTGGCCAGGTGGGTAGAATACTCGTCAGATCAATGTGTAAGGTGGTTCACGATAGATATCCACGTTGACCTACACAATCAGCTGCGCAAGGTGTAGTCGACGGCATCTAGACCCGCACCCGCGCCCCAGGATCAGGCCTTAAAACCCGGTGGCTTTCTCGCTGTTTCTCAAAAGATCACCATCGTCGTATCCAACATCGTGCCTCACAGCAACGCAACGTCCGCGCCAAACCCATCGGGTGGCCAAACCAGCGAGGGGGATTGAATATGCACGACGAACATGTTACCCAGATGAGCAGAGTCCACGCATCTGGGTAGGGTCCAGCCAGTCCAGGGCCCGGAGACCGAGTAAGGAAGGCAAGTAGGTATTTCAGTATGCGCTAAATAAGTACCGGTATGACCCATGGCACAGCCACCGATATTCTCATCGGCGATTTGAGCCTCAACCAGAATCCATAGCATTGGCCATTTATTCATATTTCTAGAGAATGCTCTTCATAGCAGGGTTGAGGCAGTAGGCGGCCGCGGGAAGTTCCCATGTATGGGGAGATAACAGAGAGACTCAAAGACAGGCCAAGCCCCAAGAAGGCATGCCGGGGCACTGATGATGTGCGTGAAGTTGTTCTTAGGCTCTGGGCTCAATATACCTGCCGTGGTTCATACAAGCTGAAACCGGCTTCCCATGTATGATAGCGTCAGCTCAAAAGGAACACATAGCATCCTAGAGAGATCGGTGGGGTCCCAATGTGGCTGCCGAGGGGACCCCGAAGGTAAAGATTACCTTGGTCAGACAGAAAACGCAGCCGGAGCATAAGTCCTCGGTAGCACAACCGACTTGAACCCTGCAACGCGCACGGCACCCATGCCAGAGACAGCTGCCAAACTCGAATACAGACCTATGACAGCTGCCCGTCTACCAGGCTCTCCAGGCTCTTGCCATGGTCCCCGAAACAGACACTATGCGCCACACACCACCTTCTCTGTCGAACCATGCTGAATATGCAAGGCTCCTAAAGCAGTAATGTGAGAAAGGGGGCTCGACACCCCAGCACAAGCCGAGGGGTTGTCCATCGGGCCTCAGAATCTTGCCTTTATAGGCTTCCAGCTGATTAGGGAAAAATCTCCTAGCTTGACTAGCCGGCAGCGCCTTTACCCGTACCCTGCCCCGGGATCTCGTAATTGGCGCCATGCAAGTGGATCACATGCTGGTATGATATGCTCTTCATGGTGAATACACGGTGCTAGTATAGCCGCCGAGTGTGGTGCGATGTGCGGCTGTGCTTAAAGCTGCGACGGCCTCGATTTACGCCAGCTCAGAATGGGATCTCGTCACAAAAACCGCAAGGGGGTATGTACTGTACCCTGGATGCGATGTCACCATTGTAACGCACAGCTTATCAAGTACTGTACCGATATGCCTGGTGTGAGAGAATGTGTGAACATCCTGCCTGTCAAGACACCCTTGGTGGTGTCAGATCTGCTATGTGTCAAACAATTGCGCTCTATCTGTTCGGTGCATGATTAAACCCAGTTCACTTTGACAGCTGAGTCGCGACTTGGCTGCCCAGGAGGGTATGACAGATTGTCGTATGGCGAGTGGTGCAGTCTGACAGCGGCCCCTCTTGAAACGGTGACCCGAGCCAAGCTCGGGACCAAATAATACCCTGGTCGCTCACGATTCATGGATCTTGCTTGCAAGGGCGGCGTCGTAGGATCGGCCTCTCCTCAGCCCTATAGGAGAAGCCACCGTTGTGGGCGAAAGACGCTGAGGCCGAGACTAATATCCTGGCTTGGTCTCAGGCTGCCTTGGCTCAATAGACCGTGTTGCTTGTATGGAGAGTGCTACTCAAACCATCTCACTGTTGCCGTGCTTCGACGCATAATGGAGTGTCGGCTGGACCAAACTATCGTGAAGGGTTGAGTTGCGCCAAGATTTAGTCCACTAAGCATGGGGTTTCTCATATCCCCTTAGTTGAGCGGGGAGTGTGCGAATCGTGACAAATGGTTGATGGGATCTAGTGACCAGTAACTGGTCCCTGATTGGTCGATATACGTTCGAAAACAGTGGCTGGAGCAGTAGCACTCAAAGTCTATCCTCCACTTCCCAGTTCCCAAATATGTGACTTGAGCATATCCATGGAAAGGCGCTTGGGGTAATCCTTGTTGGCCCCGTCCGCGGCAATTGTCCTGAAACGCCGAAACCAAACGAGATCACGTACATAAATTGAACTGGGACATTGATAGATAAATCGGATATTGGGCGAGTGATTGGCCGCAACAGAACGGAGCGAACCTCCGGTCTGATCCCAAAAAGATGGTAGGCGGGTTTCTTGAGAGTCATCGACAAGCATCGTTGCCGAACATGGTATGACGTACATCTTCATCTGGTCAGATGTCAGTTTGCCAAACGGGAGACAGGTACAAGTGACTAACTTGTTTCTGAGAGCTAATTAAAACCTGGGGCCGTTGTTTATTCTGTTCCTTTTCCTGTCCTTTCGTAACGCCAATCGAAACAAATTAATTACACCTTAGAATCATTTTGGACCGCGTCCTCGACTGCGAGATCGACTTCGACCTTCGCGACTATCAATGCTCCCGCGTCGTCTTGTCTCGTGATTATCGTGGCGGCCGGCTGCTTTTCGCCTGGGACCTGGAGATCTTGAGCGTGATCTAGATGAAAAAGAGTTATTGGATCGACTGCGATATCGGCTTGCACCACCGCCACGGGAAGGAGGGGGGCCAGCTGACGATTTGGAAGGCGACCGCGATCCTGGGCGATACACATCAGACCTGGGTCCGTAGCGACTTCCTGGAGATGCTCGACGGCGACCTCCTCCACCACCACCACCACCCATGCCGTTATTTCCTCCCATGCCCGCCGCACCAGAGGGTCCCCCACGTGCTCCCACAAACGGAACTCTAGGATCAATGTTGGCTCCACGCCGAGCCGTTGGAGGCGCAGGAGAAAGCTTGCGACGGGGAAGCACTATAGACACATTGATTGCGGAGCCATCCACCTGAGCTTCATGCATATGGGCTATCGCGGCCTCGGCATCGTCCTCGTAGTCGTAAAGTATGTATGCTGTGCCACGGTTTGTTCCAACTTTGATTGTTATTAGCTGATGTCCAAATAATTGAGAGGCGGTGATCTTACAGGTTCTGTTGATGGGAAGATCAAGATCCTTGATGCGTCCAAACTGCCCAAAGATCTCATAAAGATGTTGCTCATTGATGTTTTTAGAAAGTCGCTCTACTACAATCTAGGGATAGTAAGTCAGTTTCCGTAACCTAGTCATGACTATTAAAGACAAACCTTTGTGCTCTTGGCGGCTGGGGAAGCACTCCTATCTCTGTCGTTGCGGTCGCGAGCCCCGCGGCTCCAGCTACGACTGCGGCTTCGACTCCGGCTGTTACTACGGCTCTGACTGCGGCTGCGAGATCTGTAACGGCTATTACGACGCTGAGGTGATGTGGAGCGGGCGGGTGACCGCGAGTCGTGATGATGGCGGCGTTGGGGTGAACGAGAACGTTCAGAGCGTGCAGCAGGTGAGCGCGTGCGCGACCTGTAACGGCTGCGGGATGGCGATCGCGAAGCCATTGGAGTACCAAGGGCAAAGTTGGCCTCAGCTCAAAATGATGTCTGATATCGCGTGTTGAAGTTGAAGGAATTGGCTTGAAACGCGGAAAGCGGCGGTAGGAAGGCTTGTGGGTTAGCTGCTGGAGTTTCTTGACAGGTGATCACGTGACCAAGACGCGCCATGGAGCTATGCACCTACCTTATCTGTTTGGGGTTTGGTCCAACTTTGGCAACCTGCTACTCTAGGTATTCTACCTAACTTTAGGTAGTACATACCTAGACCGTAAAATCAAGCACTTCTATTTCACTTGGTGGATGTTTAGGTGTTTTTGGCAAATAGTCATCTACATTCTCCTTCATTCGGGATAAGATAATAAGAGAATGGCATATTATGCAAAGGCGTCTATTGGTATCTGACATTAGCCTCCATAACAGGCTGACACAACCTCAATGCTTCCCTTCCAAAATGGATACTGCCTCGAAATATGGATGAGACTATGCATTGTCGATCATCAGTGTGGAACCTGGGCTGACTGATACTGTACTGTAGCTAGTTGCTAGTCTACCCGTGCCGCATGAGTTGTACATAGCCGCAACCTTGCCTTGATATAACCCTGCACTGCAAGCAACCCAATCCTTCTTTATTCGAAGGCAACATTCTTAAGTGCACGTTAGATACCACGTCGGTTGCAATCAACTTGTCCACACCCGTTTTGCATCCCATATCCATGTCTTGTCGCATCTCGGCTGCTTTGCCACGTTCGCATTTTTGCGGTGGATGGAAGATCCAGGCTTGAATCAACCGGCATCAGACATGGATACTAGTTCGCTTCATTGGACTGTGGCTCCGACTGCGCCATGTGCGGCTTCTGGTACGGGATGCGACCCTTGTGCCGGTGAAATTCAACGACTTCGGGGGGTGGATCGGTTGGGTTGTTGTCTTTATCCACCCATACACACCGCAGGCTTTGTATGATGCCTATCACCATGTTCATTAGCAGCCTTCTCTTGTATCATGCCCTTACTTTGACTCACGCTCAACTTGCAACCATGCCAGCCGGCGGTACAACATCTCCTCTTCGGGAGTACGGTTTCTGGCATCCTCGGCCATTCTCCTCAGCACCTTTTTGCGACGGCGGTGGTCCAGGGCTCGGACGAGGAAGATGAGAAAGATCAAGGTGACGAAGAGAACGCTGACTCCCACAATAAGGCCTATCTCGAGACGGCTCATGGGTCGAGACCCAGACGCCTGGGGTTCCTCCGGTACGGGAGTGGCTGTGGAATTCACAATAGGCATGATGCGTTCCCTCGGCGACTTGAGGCCGGTGTTGGCAGTCGAAGAGGGTTGAAAGAAACTTATGGATGAGAAAGACCTCGCTCTGAGGAAATAACTTAGGAGCTCAAGTGAGAGAAAGCTGATTCAAGTTCCCACAAGGATGCACGTTGCGGTGAGTAGGTAGTGAGCCCGAATATCTATGCACGGTAATCAGTTGTTGATGTTAATGAGCTTTCGACAATAGAAATCAAAATGCTATTGTGAAATCGATTCATCTATTCATCCTGAATCAACAATAAACGCCGGGTGAGGGGCTGTTGCAAGACTCAGACACTGCCAGCTGCCGCCAGCTGCCAACCTAATAGGATACCTTACAGCCCCGGCGGCCTTATAATAGATGATGATTCCTGCAACGCCTCCGTACTCCCATAATCGAATTCTGCTAATTCTTTCGCGACTACAGGAACAGTTTTGAAGCACAACTTCCCGGTGTGGGTTTCATCCTTAGCTGGCAAGCTTGACAGGATGAAAGAGTGAAATGCTAGGCGATCTTGAGCTTCGAGCCAGCGATGAAGAACGAGTCTATTTTAATTAAACTGTCATCCTTACTATCGTTTGAAGGTTCTAGAACTTACAGATACTGCTGCACCCTCAGCCAGCTTGCACAGGTACTCGCTCTTTGCAATTCGACTTACAATCTGCTACCTTGATAATCCGAGAACCCAAAGAATCAAGTCACGACATGTATCCCACATCGCACAAGGTCACTAATTGATATGTCCCCCTCATCAGTTCTTTTCGCTCAAAGCATCCACAAGATACACACTTTTCCATGGTTCCGGTTTGACATATTCTGCATATGTGCCTGTTCACCCTCCCGCTTCAGAAATTCACAATTAAATATAGCCTCATAGGTGCCTGTGGAGGGCCATTTTGACAGACACATCTCTTCCTTGTTGGTGAACTTTTACTTGGACTGGTGGCTGACGGGGTGACGATAGAATCACAGCAGGACTCTCAATCACTCAACTGACCTGGTACCATCCTCGATGCCCATTCTCTTTGTCATTGTTATGCAGAGGTCACCATTAGGTGTGCTACTTTACTTCGTGTTACCTAAACGGCACAGAATGTCTCCTGCTTCGGGTTTGTATCTGATGTGATAGTTGGGAGTATCTGGCAATGACGAACACAGCCTGTGATTGTAACTGTTGATTTGTAGCAGCTCCTTCATGAACGACAGTTTAGGCAGTTCTCAGATGCTTCCAAATAACCCTCAAAAGCAAGCACCCAATGTAGTTGTCTCCACAAAGACATCTGATCCAAGTGGGCCCGTTTGGTTTTGTGTGATGCTTTGTCCCTCTTTGACAACCCTTCTGCCTCAGAGTGAACGTCGCTTGTTCCTCTCTTGCTTCTGCTGCATGCTACACAATAAAGAAGAAGGCCTACGTCAATAAGGGTCTGAAGGTGAAATGTTTAACTGTTTTGTATTATATTGGGAATTTTAATCGTGAGACATTCAAGAGTAGCAGCTAGATAGTTTGGGAAGCTTGATCAAGTTCGGCTTTGAGAGGCGTTCAAGGTCTCGCTGGTGGTCTTGGCAGCATCTCGAAGTCGAGATTCCAGGTTGTCGCCGAACATAGCACGGCCGTGGGCCTTGAACTCCTCGTAGACAGGGACCAGAGCGTCAGATCGGAGGTCGCATCCATAGTAGAAAAGAACATTGCCGTTCTTGTTGAAAGTTCCATCAGCCTTCTCGAAGAACCAAGTTAGGTTCTCATCTTCCTCGCTGACAGTCCAGACCAAGCTAGGGTGATCTTTCTTGATGGCAGCGAAGACGTTCTCAGCGACGTTGCTGAGCCATCCAGCTTTTGTGATATTCAAAGTAGCCAGTGTAGCAATTGGTCGCTCCTCATTGGCTGGCAGGACGACAGCTAGACACTGCATTCCATCGTCGTAGTAGGCATTGAAGTTCTTCTCCTTAAGATGATCGACAAAGCGTTCGACAGTGGCCTCAGCATCAAGACCCTGGCGGTCGCGGGCAAGAGTCTCCTTGAACTTGGAAATATCCCCAATCTCGTTGACAGAGGAAACTCGCTGGATCTTGTCTCCTCGACGAATGAGGGTACCGGCACCAGAGTCAGTGAACAATTCCTTTTGCAAATCGCTGGGGTGGATAATAGCAACGGATGAGCTGCGGGGGAGTGTGTCCAGTACTAGGAATGGTCAGCTATAAGTCTGCATAACGTCACCTGGCCTACTGACATTCTTTGATTTCCTTGATCTTGAGTCGCGTTCCGTATCGGCACCAAGGCTGAGCCATCAAGTGGTCGAATTCGGCGTCTAAGTTGATGGTAGAAATCTTCTCGCCATCACCATCATACAGTCCACCCTTTTCTGACAGATAAACAACCTTCAAGGGCTCAAGAGCACGGGCCAGCTCGGCGGCAGCGACATCAGCGTTGACGTTAAGGAGATGGCCGTCTTCGGATTCAGCCATTGAAGTGAGGACAGGGATATAGCCAGCCTCGATTGACTTCTCAATAGCATCCTTGTTGACCTTGGTGATCTTGCCAACATACTGCCACTTCTCCTTATCAAGATAATCGGCCATAAAGGCACCGGAAATCGATCGAGTCGCAACACCGAGCTCATCCAGTCGGTTAATAAGCTTCAGGTTCTCCTCAAGGAAAAGCTTGCGAGCAATACCCAAGGTCTTAGCGTCAGTAACTCGGATACCTTCTTCGAACTGGGGCTCAACACCAGCGGACTCGAGAAGACTATTAAGCTGAGGACCGGCTCCATGGACTATAATGGGATAAAGATTCATCTCGGAGAGGAAAACGAGACTTCGGCAAAGCTCGTCCAAGTATTCAGAAAGAATGGCACCGCCAACCTTGATGACGGCAAACTTCTGGGACTCAACCGAGGTGAAGAGCTTCAGGTACTGCTCACCCTCCCGCCTGCTGCCAATGCTGTTGATGGTCTGCGCAACAATCTCCCGAGTCCTATCGCGGCCAGGCAAAGAGGCGAGAGCCTTGGTAGTTGAGAGGGCTCGGTTGGGGTTGACGGATCGGAGCGGAGTCGGAGCGGCTGTCTTGACATTGGAGCGAGCGACGCGGGGAGCGACTCGTCGGGCACCAGCCCGAAAAGCTCCAGAAGTGGCGGAAAACATCTTGCTTGAGCCAATTGACTCGACGATGGCGGGGAGATCGTGCAATGGACAAAGGAGAGGGATGAGGAAGAGAGGACGAGGACTGTTGACTCTTTTAGAGAGAAGATCGAGAGGCCCACACGGCAAGATAAGGCCCGGGTGAGTCAGTGGAGACTAAAAAGGTGTACCTACCTAAGGTACCTAAAGAGCTAAGTAGGAACCTGGGGTCACCTCCAATGGAGGGGCAACAGGGCTATCAAGATTTCATGTGTAGCACTCTGTTTCTGTTAACACGTGGTGCCTGGAGTAGTACATTATGCACAATTATACGGATACTATGCCCGTGTCATCGTGTTAGAAGTCAAGGCAATGGCCTTTGATAGTTCTGCTTTATTATAACTTGGGGATCGCCTCAAAGCTCGACTCGCATATTCCTTGGAGTCATCGTCCGTCTAATCATCCACCATCGATCCGACACCGCTTAGACACCCTTAGCTGACCGGGGTCGCCTTGCTGGTCTCCAACTCTCCATTGCATCATGATAAAATTTTTTCCCCCATTGAGCTCCATCATGAAAATTACCATGTTCAGGTGGTCTCATCTATGGCCTGTAACTATGGGCGAGAATCAGTATTTGACTTGATGTTGGCATCGTTCGTTCATTGTTGTGTTCAAATATCCACAGTGAAGCAGCAATGGTGAAAACGCCCCCGTTCATCCGCTGCAGATCTTTTTACCAAGGCAAACTCACCAGCTACATTCCCCGATGCAAGAAAAAAAGCTCACATGGTGATGAGGCATTATCAATCAGTCGGCGTTATCAATCTACTCCTACCCACAGTACCCATGCACTTACAGAAGCAGCCCACTATCAAATGACCCCAACAGAGGACCCATGGTTCCGGTATGTCAAATCTTGAGCCTGTAAGGGATCTCTTTCGTTCATCTTCAACGGACATGTGCGCAGAGAGGTTCCACTTTCGGAGCAACTATTGTTTACGGCATGGCCTAGTTCCTCCAGATACCGGCTACACACGTCTCAGGAAAGTTTTATCACAGTCACCATGGGTTTCTATGAAACTGGAGCTTTCGTCATGTGATAGAAATCTCCTATTAAAGAAGTGGACTAATAAGAAGGGATTCTGCAAGAGTTAGAGAGCTGACCCCGATCTTCTGCTCTCAGAAATCATGGACCGTCACTTGCCATTCCTATCTTCAATCTGGCAAGCAGACTGCCGCTTCGTTGCCACCAATGACGCAACACGAGGAGATGAATTGGATGACAAAGATCCGCGGAAAGGTATACATCTCAATTAATCGGGGAACGCCTAATCTCAAACATCCAGCCCGGTCTGAAGTTCCAGGAGCGAAACTGAGACCTCGTCATCAGTAAGTCACCCTAGGAGCAAAAACTGCCAGCATAGCATTGACCGGGACCCAACGTGAACAAACTCCATCGTGCTCAAATCATATTCCATTGCAATAATGGCCGGTTGCCCAAAAGTTCCATTTCCCATGGCCGTAGCTTGCGATATTCGATGTCATCATGTCCCAGCGTGTGTATCGTAAGGACCAAGTACCCAAACAGATGATTGGGCTATTAACGGGTAGCCACAACTAGGGAGGATTAGCAGAATGTTCTTCAACAATACATCTCTGACAGATCGAACACATACCAGAGGGGACGATGATGATGACCAGCAGAATGATGATACCGATAATCAGACACATTCGCATCTTCATATCCTTCCACCACATCTGCTTGCGGACTCTGTTGGCTCCTCGACGGAAACCTTGTGCCGAGACGGCCAAGTTGTCGGTCTTATCCTGAAGAGCATCGAGGCGCTCACCACGTTGAGAAACCTTGTTGATGTTGTCACGCATCACACCCACGGTATCATCAATTTGCTGCAAACTGCATTAGTTCATATCCAACACCAGAGACATTGCAGCGCTGGTGATGTTGAGGTGCGGTGTGGGTTGGACACTGGCGTCGCCTGATGGCAAGATGGCCAGAATGTTACGAAAGCTCATCAAGCATTGGCAAATTGAGGCAGGTGGCGTTTAGTCGGGTTGATCGGAACGGATGTCATGATGCTGCGTAATTGCGCTCTTAGGCTATTATCGCATGATTTGCCGGTGGCCGGTTGATGGCTCTTCGAAAAATTGCGATTCTATCGCAGACAATTTGCGAATTACCAAAAGGAGGCGTCATCCGTCATCCGTCAATCAGACAGCCTCGTCGCCAGGTGTCGCAACCCATAACCATCCAAAAACACCAGCGCATCACGAAAATCATCAAAACAAACTTACAGCTTGTAGCGCCTGCGTTCTGGCATTGCCGCCAGCGCCCTGTTGTTGGGCTCCAGCCTGGCCGCTGGGGATGTAAGGGTCGTAGGGGGCTTCCTGCTCAGGCATTTTGGCTGTGGTTTGGAGATGTTTGAGTCGCTAGAAAATAACAAAAGGGTATCGGTCGGAATAGCGCGAAAAGTTGGAAGGTGCAGGAGAGCAAGTTCGCGATTACAGTGCTGTCGTGTCGTGTCGTTGTGATATTCGAAAGGAGGAGGTTGGCGTAGCGAGAGGTTGGAAGAGGGAAGTTGATTGTGAGACGTTGTGCTGGTCCAGGCGAAACAAGTAGTGAGTGACCAGGTTGCAGGTGAACCTACCTAGGGCGGAGCTGGTTTTGGGGCGCTGCTGGGTGACGAGGCCCCCGGGGGGTTCGGGGCGGGCTTCAGATGGGCTGTGGTTGCGTCAAGGTGTTGAGCCTGAATTGGCGTCGTGGCTAAGTACTTCTACATGATTCGAAGGCCTGGCCTACTAGTACGGATAACTTACGCTTTGGCAATCAAGAGTCTTTGTCTTTTTTAATTTATCGGGGTTCATCAACTGTTGGTTGGTTCCTTCATTCTGCTGTTCTATTTTTGGCCATGACAGTCAATAGACGCCATGGAGCACTTAACTACTAAGTCTGCCTATAAAAAGTGCTGTAAATGTCCTGACCTGACCTACTGGAAAGGCTTCCAGTTCGTTGCTCGTACTTATCGGGAGAGTAGCTGCACTGCAAAGTATTCGCGCAGTGATACGTTCCTCCTGTGCTTTGAGTCGCGGTACGCAATGCCTAAAAAAGGTTACTGATGGAACTGGTGATGACAGACTCATGTGATGCTGTAACCCAAGTGTCGTTCGTCCTTTTTCAGTAAGCGCGGAGACACTGCCCGTATTCGCATCCATGCCTTGGGGTCAGCCACAGTCCGCCACGGCTCACCTCAGTCACAGCGCCACATCCGTTTCAACCTAATCGAGTGTTGGTATCCACATTCGGGTACCGTTAAACAGCCCATTCATGCACTTGGAAACACATGAACGAGGGAGGTATAAATTGTATCAGTGCCAAAAGTTTCACCATAAAGACTTGCTACAACACAGCAGCTGATACCATTGTTATTGTTGCTGAAATATATACTACGAAATAGCTATGATGGTCTTGATAGGCCACGAAACAGACGATCCATAGGTACTTATCTTAGAGTTACCTATCACAAGTAGGAACAATGATGGTCACAGATGCTCACAGGAGTTGCTGAAAGCCGTTCATGGAGACATTCTCTGTTGCATTATTATGAACCCCATCATGACCCCTTTAGGTCTGTGTTGGATGCTTCACATATGGCTTTAAAAATAGTGCCAACGAGAGACTACATTGAGTCTCACCCAACATCAATACCAATCAATGTCAGTAAACTTGAAACCAGGGGTAGATAAATACTAGCAGTACCTACTCTGTCCTTTTGTGACAACGTCTTACTCTACTGCCCATACAAATTGAGAAGGCATAGGCGCCCGTACCCATGATGTTCTGTCACAAAAGCTATAATCACGCCTAGTCTGCGCATAGCCACGAATAGAACTAAACGGTAAGCTTCCTTTAAGCATGATTTGCCGAACGGGAAACATTCTCAATTTGGTAGACCTTATTGAGACGCTTAGATAATGGAACCTGGATATAAGGCTATAAATATGGGGGAAGCGGCCATTCGGTCATCCTCATGATGGAAGAGGCTTCCAGAATTTTAGAACATCCAGCTAATAAAAACTGACAACAGGGGTCGTTCAGATGACAGGATTCGATCGAAACGTCGATTTCGATCTGGCTGATGTAACACAAGCGGCTTGTGGTTGGGGCCGGGCTCCAGTGCTATACTGATTTTGTGGAAGATGTGAGAAGAGGAGAAGGATTTCGAAGCCCAACAAAACAAACAGAGATCTATACACTACTTATGTGACTCAGACTCTAAGCCATCAACAATCAATTAGGTAGTATTACTATCCTTCACAGAAGGATGCGTCACCCTATGTATGGATGTTATGATATTGGATAGAACATGATGTGCAGCTGTGGCTCGTGAGCTACAACCAATCAGTCGACCCGGATCTCACTCCGAACTCGATCATAATCCTCCACATTTGATTTAGCTACTGTGAAATTGTGCGAATATGGCATATGGGACTCTGATCATTGGAAGATTGTTTGGGAAGCTGATTGTAGTAGCGTTGAGTTGATTGGGTTAGAGATATACACATTGATTGAGAAGTCCCGTGTATTGTGTGTACACATCCTTTAGCTACCTAGGTATGTAGCACCTCCAACCTTCACTCATTCAGATGATGATACACGTGAAAAGGAACCCATGTAGCGCAGAGATTACTCTCCACCGAATGCCTTATCTGATCCCTTGCTCTCAGTCAACTGTGATACTACTTACTGTCTTTGACGAGCCCCTTGCCAGTATCACGAGTTCAAGAAATGTCCAAGAGATATCGCCAACTACTCCCTGTCCCTCCCAACGGAAACTCGCCTCCCAACGCGCAGCCGTCTGGATCTTCCTCGACTCCACGATCCTCCAGCGACGAACCTTTGAAGCGACAACGAATCGGAACACAACTAGCATGCAACTCGTGCCGTAAGAGGAAGATTCGCGTAAGCTTCTCAAGAAAAGTGGCAACCCATTTGCCCTTTTTAACACAATGTGTCAACTAGTGCGATGGAAGAAAGCCGATGTGCGAGGCTTGTCGACGACGCGGCGAAAAGGAACCATGTACCTACTCCGAGACTCGAAGTTCAGGCCAGACTAGTAAGGAAACCGAGCAGATTCTTGGGCTGTTTGATATTTTGAAGACAGCACCCGAGGCTCAGGCCATTGATATTCTCCAAGTCGTACGAAGCCACGCAGATCTCGATACAGCCGTGTCGATAATCCAACCGCGGATAACAAAAAACATCAGTGACAATGAACGCTCCCCTGAGCCTCCTCGGCACCTAAGTCTTGAACCTGAGCTCATGGCAAGACATTCTCTCGCCTTTCCAGCGCTTCAACCCCTTGAATCTAGTATCTTGAAGTAAGCTGGCTGGACAGGAAAGGCCTCACCACTCGCTATCCGGCTACAAAGCCGTGTTATCACCAACTTTAGCTGACATCCAACAGGAAATTATTCAGCGCCAGCCGAACCACATCAACCACACAAAACGGCGAAAATACCCCGATGACCAACCGTGACCCGAACCCGTTCCCAGCCCATGATCCTACCCGGAGCCTGGCACCCGCCCTAAACCCATGTGACGAACGATTAGAAGAACTGAACATTGGATTTTGGACCTCTGTACCAATCGCCTCCGACTTGGCTGCAAAGGTCATATCACTATATCTGGAGACTGACCACCCCTTATTGGGCCCCTTTGATCCTACCTTGTTTATGGAAGATCTGGTCCATTGTCGAACCAGCTACTGCAGTAAACTACTGGTCAGTACTATAATGTACTGGAGCTGTGTAAGTGGTCTGGAAGGAGTCTGGTGCTCGACTAGCCTCGCTGAGACAATGACAGCAAATGTACAGTGCGGTCGACTCTACCGTTCAGTCCTTGATACCACAGTTTTGTGAAGAGGCCGAGAAACGTTGGTCACTTGAAAAGGCGACAGATTCTCTGCTGAATCTTGCTGCAACACAACTGCTGGGCTTAGCATATCTGGGCAATGGAAAGGATCACTACGTCTTGACGTATGTATCTGAAGTGAACGCCATGGGGGCTCGCATGGGGCTTTTCGGCGTCGAGCAAAGCGTTGCGATTTCGAAAGCAAAGCAAGTGAGCCCCGAGCTACAAAGCGCGACTTCGTATGCTGCTTGGGGTACTTTCAACTGGATAGTGTGAGTTGATAAAGTCAGGATCTTGGGCAGACCTGGTATTAACATCCTCAGGCTTATGGCTTTGTTTTATCAACAACCTGGCCTCTCATATCCAGAGCACCCCCCTATAGTGCCAATACCAGGGCATGAATGGTATCATCCTTCTGAGCCCAGCCCCGAGTCTCATCAGCAGACATGTCAGCAGACGTACATGGGCAACACGTTTCCGATTCTATGTCGATTTTGGAGAATAATGCACGAAGTGACCTTGAAATACTATCGTGATCAGCCTTTCCCGCGCGAAAGCCTCAGCAGTCACATTACACTCGCATTTGCGGAATACAAATATCGAGAGTTGATAGCTTGGGCAGAAACACTGCCCCCATCTATGGTGCGTTCAGAGCAAAGTCCGCATCATGTTTTGGTCTTTCAGTATGTTTCGAATTCTTGCTTCTTCCCAACTGTAGTGCTTCTGTTAAATCTAACCGCATGGCAGTATCTGGCTCCATGTCGCTATTCTGTGTGTCCTTCGCCCATTTACAGTTCGTGCGAGGGACTCGCCAAAACCACTGCGACTGAAAACATTTCCCTGCAAGCGCAGCTCGCCTGACGCTGCATACAAGGCATCCGTGAATCAGCTCAAGCGTCTTGTAGTGGTATACCGGGAAAAATATACATGTTCATCTTACACGATGTTGTGGCATACTGCCCTGATCCACGTCGCCAATGCCATTCTTGGAGACACAAAGGATCCTGCCTGGCGCTTTTACCTATTCTTTTGTGTCGAAAGCTACGGGGAGCTACGACGAGCATTCTGGTTTGCCGAAACCATCGGTCGCAGCATATTGTCCATGGCGCTTCAGCAAGGTGATCTATCCGCAGACGAAGCACGAAGACTAATGGTACAGTTTGAGGAGAATAGGCTGACTAGTCCGTCGGAAGATATACGGGCGACATTCATGGCTGATTTGAATCTTGCCATGACGGATCCCGAAGAAGCAAGTGTGGAAAGCCTGTCTGATAGATTTGAGGACATTGCACTGTTTCGGGAGTTTACGAATGCGGGTGACTCAAGCGAGGACGAACCAGTAGAGTCCGATGATAATACTTGGGATACATTGTGAGACGGAGTAATCACTGAATGGAATGGTCAGCACAAATGACCAGAAGAGGCTTGCTGAGCAAAGTGCTGGCTCAGAAACTTCTTGAATAAGGTATCCTGAAGAAGAGACCAGCAATGGAGTTGGGCTCAGAGTCAAAATGATTGACAGAATAAGGCAACACATCACAATTGCCGTTGAGCAGGAGAGGGAGAAAAAGATGTGCAGCGAGCAATACCAGTTGTGCATTGAACATGGGACAATCGGTAACACTGGCATCTATATAAAAGTTGAACAAAAAGGAGGAGTTTGCGGTTAGTGTAACGAGATGAAGACCGCTGGACTCCAAGAGTGTGTTATGATATGAACCTCTATGTTAGTAGTGTTTCATTTCGCCATCGGTATCTGATCGACCATCTCCAGGAACAAGTGTTTTGACGGCTGGTTCCGCAAACATCAAAATGCCTGTTTTCGAAAGTCTGGAGCCTTGATGACTTGGAATTAGTTAATATCTATGCTCTCATGAATTGGCTTGGTTTGCGATGGGCCCATGGTTCGCCCGGCTCGATCGGTTTACGGAGAATCGACACACAACCCCGTAGAAACAAAAGAGAAATAGATGAATCGACTGCCGAACTGACCCCTCCCCGATGCTTTGTGCAAGCTCTTCTATGGTGCTTTGACACAAAACTGTGTTGTATCAGGGTATTGAGGCTAGTAGGTCATGTCGAAATCCCATGCAAGTCATATCAAGATGATGAAGCGGGATGGCAGGTGGTTATCAAGGTGAACACGAGAATCTCGATAACAAATGTCAGCCGAGCAAGGACCAGGGATGGTTGTTCTCTCATTTACTGAGCGTAATCAAATTCTTGTCTTATAATCTGAACTGTTTAGATTTACTGGGTCAACCGCAAAACCCCTCATATCACATATTCTTGGCTGCCGTGCTACCCAGACTCGCTCTTCACATTGTGATATTCTCTCTCAAGAGGTATGTATATACCATTCAGGCACAAACTGGACTTGGCCCGTCTGGGTTTGGCACATCCCTCACGCTAACTCGGCCGTATCGACGGCGCCTTTAGAGCTTGCAGAGGGTGGAGTTTAGGGCGGCCGTTCCAGGTCCTCGCCTGCTCGTATTGGCAAATCTCTACGCATAAGAGGCTAGCTTGGACCTGGAGACGGCGGGTCGGAGGGGAATTAAGTTATTCAGCTGTGAGCTACTAATAATAATGCAGTTGGATGGTATGGTATGTATATCCGAGGTGCCCGATACGAGTGAGTGAGTGGTATGCATTCATCTAACGATGTTTCGAGGGGGTGAAACATTCAATGTTATCAAGAACAGTTAGTCAGTGACATTTCCTCCATGGCTATGCCCGGGCTAACTACTAACTAAGGTAGAGAGGATGGGACTTTTTGAATGGCTCCCGCTTACCAAAAAAAAAGGTTACTTTTATGATTAATTGGTGGTGCTGTACGCTGTACTTAGGCTGAAGATGTACCTCGAATTGCTACACGAGGGTAATTTACTGCCATTTGCTCAACCTCTTGTACAAGCATGACTGGCGAATCTATCATATCATCTCCTAATATTCTTCTGTCACTAATTGATCTAATTGTCGTCCTTGATCAATTCTTGCACTAATTGCCCGACCTCCAACTTTTAAAGTTTCCATCCTTTGTGACCTTATAAGGTAGGTAACTGAGGTAAAAAAGAGTACCTTGTGCACCTAAACTGGATTTAGCTCTACCTGAGTACTAACCTAAGGTATACTTAAGGTAATCCCGCTTCTAGGTAATAAGGTAATCCCTGCTTCCTTTTCGAGGTTCCTTCCATTCTTAGGTTTCTAGCCACCCCGGGCTGCCATCCCAATCCCCGTATCGGCGTATCCAGGGCATTCGTTCATTCATTCGCAGGTAACCTCCGCCCACGTCTATTTCTCTCTGTCTCTCTCTCCACTTCTCATCGTCATCCTTTCGCTCGTTTCTTTCTCTTTTATCTTTGCATCCTCATGAAGCTCGGCACGTATCGTCGTTGTCGTCTTTGAGCTTATCGTCGCTCTCGCTTCATCGTCGACATGCGCTTCCCGTCAACATCGAGATCGGAGCCAAGGCTTGGTGCAGGCGGCATCATAGCTGCCCTGCTACTGACACTCAATCGCTTTTCCTTGGCCTACCAACTGGATCCTAATTCGACGAGTGAGTTACACCGTGAAACAGTCGCCGAGCCGCTTGCTTGGTACTTTGCCATCCCAATACCGCGCAATCTGACATAGAAACTCAATTCAGGTTCGATTAAATCGATTGCCAAATCAATCGCCAAGGATATGGTCGGCATGTACCATGGCGACGAACCCGGACAAACACCAGGTTTATTACCTGATCCTTATTACTGTACGAACACGGCCCCCAACTCGATATTGTTCCATATGTTGATACTAACAATTACTGCCAGGGTGGTATGCTGGCGCCTTTATGGGAACACTTGTCGATTATTGGGCATACACTGGCGATTCCCAATATGTCGAAATCACCAAGCAGGCACTTCTTTTCCAGGTCGGCGATCATGATGATTACATGCCTATCAACCAGACAAGAACCGAGGGAAACGATGATCAGGGATTCTGGGGACTTACTGTCATGTCGGCCGCCGAGTACAACTTCCCACATCCTGCAGAAGACCAGCCACAATGGCTTGGACTTGCACAAGCAGTCTTCAATACCCAGGCAGCTCGTTGGGATACAGAGCATTGTAATGGCGGTTTGAGATGGCAAATCTTCCAGGTTAGTGATTCAATTATGTCAAGTTTCGGACTTTCGTCATCATCACCTGTCAAATCTTCGTGGCGTCACCCGAGTGCCTAGCGTCAATTTTTATCATCAGTCGAAATTGATATTCATGGGCTAACAACCGATTGCAGTGGAATAGGGGCTACGACTACAAGAATTCAATTTCTCAGGCTTGTTTCTTTGCTCTAGGTGCGCGTCTCGCACTCTTCACTGGCAATAGCAGTTATGCCGACTGGGCAGATAGAACATGGGACTGGCTGGAAGCAGTCGAGTTTATTGACCCTAAGAGCTGGTACGTTTATGATGGTGCTCATATCGGCAACAACTGCACAAAAATCGTACCCTATCAATTCTCTTACAATGCAGGCGGTATGATACTCGGCGCCGCTGCCATGTACAATTTCACCGAAAGCCAGGTCTGGAAGGATCGCCTCGACAATCTTCTTGTGGGTGCCAAAGTCTTTTTCTCAGGGCCTGAAAAGAACATCATGACAGAGGTCGCTTGTGAACCCGTCAAACTTTGTAACCTCGACCAGAAGTCTTTCAAGGCATATCTGAGCCGCTGGCTTGCTGTCACTACGCAATGGGCTCCCCATACTCGCGACACTATCATGCCACTTTTGCGTGCTTCCGCTGTTGCAGCCACGGACAAGTGCACGGGAGGTGATAACAATCGAATGTGTAGTCTCTACTGGACTAAGGACAAGTTCGAGGGTGAAGTCACCATTGGTCAACAAATGGCTGCATTAGAAGTTACTCTTGCCTGCATGATCCAGGATCGGCCAGCCCCGTTAACGAAGGACACTGGAGGAACAAGCAAAGCTAATCCTGGTGGTGGTGCCGAAGATGTTGGACGAACGACCCCTGATTTGGATTACAAACCTTTGCCTGCCGGTGATAAGGCTGGTGCCGCCATTGTTACCATTTTGATTCTCGCCGGCCTGCTTGCTGGTATGTTCTGGATATTCTTTGACGAAACATCCGACAGTGGTCCCATTGATCAGTTCCGGAGTTTTGGTTCATCAGCCGCTGCTGCCGTTGCCGCTTTGGCTGCCGGTGGGGGCGCAGCCGCGGTATTTGGACATAAGAAGCACATCAACGAAAAGAATGCTGCCGTCTTTGCGACGTCAAGCAATGGCAGCTCCCAAGAAAACACCAACAGCCCTGTTGCAAACGATGTACCTGCCGGCGCTACCAATCAGAGTCAGGGACAACATCGTCGGGTGTCTAGCATGCCTTTGGGATGGCCACAAAACCCAGCAATGAGAGGAAGCGCTCTATATGACTCTGACGGGGTTTATCCAGCATCAGCCTCGGCGCGACAATCTCGAGGGGACTGGGCAGTAGGAGGTATTGGCGAATCAACCAGTGCTGCAGGAAGTTCAACTGGTGGCAATAGAAGCTACACATAACAGGAGAACGCGACAGGCGACAACACCCCAGGCACCGAGGAACCTGGCCTACCACATGATAGGAACAGTAAAAGCACCGCCCATAGCGCCGAAGTGGGCGTGAGTCAACGTGAAGCTCCAGGAGCTATCGGGGTAGCACAGTAATCGTTTCCTGTGCTGGGTAATCAGCATTTCTTAATGAGAGGGGTTGATATTTACGACTTTCTTCGCGATACACGCTCAACTAGGGTTTACACGGACGCTTGTGGCATTTTGGGGGCGTTTCGACGGTGATGGCGCATATTGGTTGACAGCCTGTAGGCAGGCTTTTGAGTATTATCTATATAACTTGGACCGGAGTGCCACAAGAAAGAAGGCCTCCTAGCTACAACGGCAGAGTCGGGGCGTCACACAATTAAATACAAACTCAAGGCGTCTGTCCTTTCCAACAAGACACTATATATGGCTCAGAGTAAGAGTAGTGCACACTTGTTTCATGCAGATATTTGGCTGGTGCTATAATTTATCGTATTCGCTATCATCCTTTCCACAATGATTCAATATCATCAACAAACACATTCTCACAGAGTCAATCTACTATGCCATCAAATCAGCCGCTAATAGATTTTCAGGTGCTCGTGCCATTCAAGCTGCCTTGTGGTATGTTTCATGAATCGCCTGTGTCTCCCGTTCAAGGAAATCATCGAATGTGCTCAGCGGGATTCCCCATGCTTCAACCTCTTCCTTGGTTGCAAGCTTAGCCATGTCTCTCATGACGAGTTGACCCGCTATGAAAGGGTTGGTGGCTTTCTGATCCATGATCTCTTCATCAGAAAGGTACTCTCCCTTGAGGTCCCTTCCCACAGCTTTAGAGAGCTTCTGTAAAATGGTTTTTACTTCAATCCACTCATCAGCATACGTGATCTCCTTTCCATGAAACTTGGCTGGGTTCAGAAATGCTTCGCCACCAAACTTGCCGATAGTGATTGTATCAGTCAAGGGGAGAACAGTGTTGGGGGCCATAGCAGTTGCGAAGACTCCTTTGTCAACGAGGTCGGGATACATTCTGACAAAGGGTTCGACATAGTTAGCCATGAAAGCTCCCGGGCGCAAGATTGTCCAGTGCTCGAAGCCTGCATCGCGAGTCTCGTTTTCAATTGCATGCTTATTGCGCATGATTATATCGGTGAAACTTCCTGGCTCCATGGCAGTCAGTTGATCGGGATTGCCAGCGCTGAAGCCGCTTGAGAAGATGGCATGCTTGACGCCAGCTTCTTTGCCACTATTCAAGACGTTGGTTGCCCATCGCCTCTCAGCAGTGAGGTCTCTGAAGTCGGGCATAAGGACAAGAAACAGGCCCGTACAGCCCTTAATGGCCTCTTTGAGCGCTTTTTTGTTGTCATAGTCTCCTGGAGTAACCTTGACCCCAATAGTCTCAAGAGCTTTGGCCTTTTCAGAGTTTGGATCGCGGGCAAGGGCGTGGACAGTGATGTCCTTGGATCGCAGGTAGCGAGCGACAGAGCCCCCTTGGCAGCCTGTTGCACCTGAGACGAAGATTTGAGGGGTAGACATTTCCAGGTTGTTGAATAATATGTAGGTGATGTTCAGGGTGCAAAAGTGCTAATAGCAAGGTGGCGGACGGATGATATGGAAGTCCAACTATTTAATCTCTTTGAAGTACCAAAAACCCTCATTTTATAAAAGCTACCCGCGGACTGTCTTGCGGAGAACTCTTCTATCCCGTAGAGTTCTTCATCCCGTCGCCGGAGATCCGCTATCATCACGGCAGATCCCCCGGAGCCGGAACCTCTTGCACCGGGCGGAGTTCCGCCCGGTCCCACTTTTCCCGACCCTTTCCACTGCGCCTGCGCTAGATGCTTACTTGCCGTTAGTCTTTCAGCTTCCAACATCACAATCATCCGTATTAGTAATTTCACTTCCGCGCATTGGTGAACTACTGCGGCTTCTCTTTTCTAATATGTCTCTTACCGCTCGAGAACGCCGCAACCCTCCAAGTCGGCGGAAGTCCTGTACTGCTTGCACCAAAGCTAAGCGGCGCTGCGACTTTGCTCTACCCGCATGTCTCCGATGCTCTCAAAGACAGATATCTTGCCAGTATCCCACAAGGACGATACGGGGACAGTTGACCCCTCAGTCTGGATCGCCAGAAACAGTATCGCCTTGTCTATTAAGTAATGAAGCGTCCCCTGAAGTTTCTAGCAACTTTCCCATTGGCGGGTCAATCATTGAAGATTTCAATGCCCTCATCTCAAGAATTGATGCAAGCTCCAACGGCCTGGATACTTTTGATCTCCCACTCGAAGATGTGGCATTGGAACTTGCTCAACAGCCTTTGACATTAACTGGCCCGTCGACACAAGATTTTGGGAATGTCTCAGCACATATCTTGAATCGCCTTCAGTGGGCTGTTGATGAGATCAAAGAAGCTCCAAAGAAGATGGTTCTTGAGAATCAAACACCGTGGTGTCATCCACTCCTCTATAAAGATGCCATGCCTCGGTCTATGCAGGGTGAAGATCAGAGCTGAACTGTCGTCTGCGCTCACTAACATCAACGCAGATGCCCACTCCTCTTGTGCGCTATACATGGCCAAGAACCGTGTCAATTCACCCATCATATTTCGTAGCATAGAATCTCGCGTCAACGACCTACTCTCAGCGCCGCCACCAATAACGCCCCTGGACTGTCTGGCTCATACCCAGGCTCTCATCCTTTACCAGATAATAAGGCTCTACGACGGCGACATCGGTGCTCGTGCATCAGCAGAACGAATCATCCCAGCCATAGAAGCTTCCGCAATGTCATTGTTTTCCTATGCCCAGTTTGACATCGAGGGCACACCTGGCACGCTTCCACTATACCCTATAGCCCCGACAAAAGCCTTCTGGCAAGATTGGATTCTCCAGGAGTCCCTACGCCGGACTCTCTTATTCTCATTCTATCTTGTACAGACATATCGTATCATGTCCGGCTGCAAAATGCTCCACTGTGATGGAAGGCTTGGTTTATGTCACTCATGGACGCTTTCCGCCTATTTATGGAATGCTATGACTCCATTGGGATTTGCTGAGGCATGGAGAGATAAGGACCACTATGTGGTGACGAATGCCATCTTTAATGGTGTTCTTGCTGAGGCAAAGGCGGATGATATAGATGTCTTTGGGAGGATTATGATTTCAAGTTTATTGGGACGAGATGAGGCTGAGGGTTGGTTTGCAAGCAAAGGTGGGAAATTGTAGAAGGTCAATTAAGATTCAGCGAGGCCCAGGCGCTGGATGATGATAAACACAAGGCAAGGCAAGTGTTGACAAATGGTCTTATGGATATGACTGTAAACCCATAGTTTAGTTTTATATCTCTTCACCGTGGGCAATATCGTATTATGATAGTGAAATGTTCCTGGCTCTCTTCAACAGTGCACCAGTTCTAGATTTGCCATTCGAAACCGACATGAATTGCATTATCGTGAATATCTATAAGTAACAGCGGGTTTAGCTCAGTTGGGAGAGCGTCAGACTGAAGTCAAACTTCGGGATCCGAAATCTGAAGGTCGTGTGTTCGATCCACACAAACCGCAAACCTTTTGTTTTGCATCTGGGTCCATCATAGGCGGAGCTATCATTTCTAGTGTTTGGACTAAGATGCAGCTGGATGGAGCCGTAAGATTTCAGGGAGGAAACTTGCCAACAAGGTGTCTGTATAGTCTGTGACGCTATCAGTTTATGGCTGAGCATCCCTTTTGCCCTGTATAGGAATGAATTAGAAATATCTCGTGTTATTAATATGTTCTAAGGGTCATCAATGGTTGAGGCTTGGAAGGGCCGAGCATGATTCAAAGTTCAGAGGTTGAATGAAGCAAGCCTGTAGAACCCACCAATAAAAACATCAAATCAACATGATCGCACCATTGACATCGATTGTGGGTCGAAAACGGAGCCGGTGGAAGTTAGCCCCGGTCTCATTCGCGGCATTGAACATGGCTTATCCCAAGGGTCTATCCATGTCTTACATCCCCTTAAATAGAAATTCCCTAATAAATGCGACAGCGGCGACGTAACAGATGCGAGGACATTTCATGTTCCTGAGAGACATTTCGACGTCAAGTCACCATGTCCTTCCACAACTTAAATGCGAATCCTTCTAGGGAGGATCGCGACAATGCCTCGTTCCTCTCTCCTATCGCATACGACGATGATGCTTCGTCTCTTCACTCCCGCAGCGATCAAGATACCGATACCGACGATGACGAACTTATCTCGCGCGCAAGGAATAGTAGAGAATTGCGTGCTCATGATCGCATCGTCTTGATGGAAGAGGAAGATATTGATCGACTTGTTACCGATTCGCGACAGAAGCAAGAACGGGAGCGCCGTGGCTCAGGACTCGCGGTACCTAATATAGGCAAAATATTTGGTCGTCGAGGAAGCAGTTCAGGAAATCGTTCTATCAACAGTTCCACAGAAAATCTTGTGATTGAGAAGCGAAAGACTCGACGCCAACGGAGACAGAAGAAGCGAGAGAAACTTGTGGAGCATGCCCAACATGGAGAGGACGGAGAGTTGATGTATGAGATGGAAGAAGGAGGTATGAAGGAAGGGAGCTCAACTGGCGAGAGTAGCGAGAGGGATGACAGTGACGAATTGGATCGACATCATCTGAATATGATTGCCGAAGCAAAGGCCCAGCGACGTCGCAGCTGGCGCTGGTGGGTCTTCATCCACTCACTGATCGCCATAGGCTTCGCGATCTTGATCCTCTTAGCCTGGAAGCTATCCAAGAATCGCAGGAACAGATTCACCAAGGCGAACCAGACCCTGATCAGCAATGGAACCGCCCTCTTTGCGCCCACGTCCCTCATCATCAGTCTGGATGGTTTCCGCGCCGACTTCCTCCAACGTGGATTGACGCCTACCTTGAACTCCTTCGTTGCTGAAGGAGTGTCGCCAAAATGGATGCATCCTTCTTTTCCATCAGTCACCTTTCCGAACCATTACACTTTGGCGACAGGCTTATACCCTGAAAGCCATGGAATCGTCAGCAATACCTTCTGGGATCCTGATATGCAATCACAATTCTACTACACCCATCCTGGCCAGAGTCTTGACCCAAAGTGGTGGGGAGGAGAGCCTTTCTGGGTTACAGCAGAGAAGCAAGGGGTTCGGAGTGCTGTCCATATGTGGCCAGGAAGCGAGGCACATGTCCTTCACACTGAACCAAGCTTGATGGATAAGTTCAATGGCAAAGAAACACTTGACAATAAGGTCGCCAGAATCATGGAATTTCTTGATATGCCCGGCTTTGAGGACAAGACAGTGGACACCAGCAACATGCGACCACAATTGATTGCCGCTTACGTTCCTCATGTCGACAGTGATGGTCACAAATTCGGTCCCAACTCCACCGAGATCCGCCAAACTATCAAGAATGTGGACGGCATGCTAGGTCAGGTCTTCCACGGACTCGAGCAACGCAACTTGACCGACATTGTCAACGTGATTGTCGTCTCCGATCACGGTATGGCAACCACAGATATCTCAAGACTAATCCAGCTCGAAGACCTTATCGATACAGACAAGATTGAGCATATCGATGGCTGGCCACTCTACGGTCTTCGTCCCAAGAACCCAGACGACTTGAAAGGGCTCTACGATGAGCTTAAGGAGAAGTCAAAGTCTAACCCAAACTTTGAAGTCTATCTTCGTGATGTCGACATGCCCGAGCGATATCACTTCTCCAAGCATCACCGCATCGCCCCGCTGTGGGTTGTTCCCGAGACAGGATGGGCTATTGTTACCAAAGATGAGTTCGACGTAGAAGAAGGAAAGAAGAAGAATCTCGTATATCATCCGCGAGGTCTTCATGGTTATGACCATGAGCATCCGCTTATGAGGGCCATTTTCATCGCCCGTGGCCCTGCGTTTCCCCACCCAGCGAACAGCCAGATCGAAGTTTTCCGTAAGTTGATTTCTGGCGAGTGTCCTTTTTCTTCTCACTTGCTGATGTTGTATGACTAGAAAACATTGAGGTGTACAACATGCTGTGCGACTCTGTTGGTTTGACGCCCAGCCCCAACAACGGAACTTTACGGCTTCCCCTGAAGCCTATCGGCGTGCACAAGCCTGAAGATACACCCGAGGAACCTGCCGATCCTCCGTCCGCCCCCAAGAAGCCGGCTCGCCCAAATTTGCCGGAGAAGCCAAGTAATCCCGAGAGGCCGACTGTGCCTCAAAAGCCAAGCCAGCCTGAACGACCTACGGTCCCCGTTGCCCTGACGCAGTCCACCAAGGCGACAGTTTCGCTCAAGAAACCCACGAAACCATCCAAGTCGGCAGCTCCCTCCAAGGGGAGCGGAGGTCAGGATGAGGATAGCGACAGTGACAGTGATAGTGACAGTGGCGACGATGACGATGACGATGATAAAGACGAAGGAATTTGGGATTGGTTCACTCACAAAGTGGAGAAAGTTTGGCATAAAATTACGGGAGATGATTGAACTGTGAATACCTGGCTGGGGTGGACATGTTGTGCGTATTTCGTTGTATTTTGCGGCGTTCAAAGGGACCATGATGGAACACAGGGCGTTTAACATTGCGGCGGGCATGATGAGGCTTGTGATTCGTCCAAGCAAAGTTGGTTTCAATCTGATATCCTTTCCTTTTTCTCCTTTCAACCTTCCCTGTTTGAAAATGAGGCGGAATGCTGTGCCCACACTGGTGCTACTCTTTGTTTGTGTAACTTTGATGCTCTTTGCAAGAGTGCCACGTATAAGGACATTTTATCAAGAGGCGGTGTGCACTGCAGGTAGGTGTTCATTCACATAGCCTATTCCCTTGAAAATGTACTTTGGCCTGCATCAAAGAGGTGGTGGGATTTGAGACATGGCCAAAGAATATTTGTTGCGGCGTGTGCAGTGAAAAACTCTGCCTCAGCTTCCTGCATATAGTACCTAGGCAGGTAGGTACCGTACCTTACCTTAGACTACCTAGGTGCCTTAGAATACCTTAGGGTCATACCTTAACTCAAGAACTGCCTCATGTGAGGTTCTATAGAGAATTGGACTTACCTTGTGTTACAATGCCCCATAGAGATCTCTATCTGAAAATGGCTGCAGTAGGCTACTCAGCTTAGGCGGCGCTAAGGTAGGCTTTGATAATGATTAATGATTTCGTGCAAGGGATCCATTTCAAGGTGGGGTCCTGCCTGCCATGATTGCCCCTCCCCCACGACAATGGAATAACAATGGCTGTAGCTGCCTGCATTAGCTCCCCTCAGGCCCTCCACTTTCAACTCCAGTGAATCTCTTAACGCGTGACGCGGCGAGCTCCTTCCCATACTCCCGGTATAATCGTCCCTGAGCTCCACCTCAAAATTAAATGTGAACCTTACAGTATCATCAACCTTTGACTTCAGCCACTTGCAACACTCATTTGTGCACGTACGAAGAATAACGTTCTTTAACACTACCTACCTAGGTACTCATCTGCGATAGCTGGTACTGCGAGATCGTGATAGGGGTCCTGATAGGCCGGTCACCACTACCCTGCCGCCTCAAGCATTCGGAGGTCTTGCGCTGCGTACCCTTGGAACATTCATGGGCGGCCCCTTGCCTCCGGTGGCCTGTCGCTGTCGCTGACCGAGAGGGTCTTGAATGCTGTCGTTGCGCCTGTGCGCTGTCTCATTCGCCTTCCTCAAGGCTGCAGCACAAGATGACTGACACAACCTCGATGAGTGTCGAGGAGATCCAGGAGGAGCTGACAGTGCAAAAGGTTGTCTTAGAGTCCCTTAATGAGGCAACGTATGATGGGGCTGAGGATATGAGACAAGAGGCTCACTCGGAGATCGTTCGCCTCAAGAAGCTTCTTCAAAGCTTGAAACTGAAGGAGCCTGGTACTACTAGTATGTTCCACCCCCCAGTAACCCTAACGGCATTATTTCTCGTTATCTAATATCACTTACAGCTGGTGAATCTCATCACCACGTCCCCGAAGATCGTGTCCTTGGATCATCGACTCTAGGTAAGAGTTTCTTGAAAAATACTCTATGCGCATTTCATATGTCATTTCTTCTCAGTGCCTATGTCATATCCTTGGCAATCAAGTTCTTCTGACTGGATCTTCCAACTTCATGTGTTACTCGCCAATCCCTGGTTTTATCACCCAATCGGCGTGCAACCGAGAGCATCAAGCTGACCTTTTCCCAGAGGGTGGTGAGCCTGAAGCATCAAGAGCCATGCAATCTTCATCACAACACGATGCCTGGCGTTTACCTGACCGAAAGAGGGGTGCCGACTCAGCTCGCCTCCCTTTCCACGACAATCATGCGAAGACACGCCGCATTTCCCCTGAAGAGAATACCTTCTCGACTACCTTGGCCTACGGCAATGCTGACGACCACGTTGACTTCATAGACCTTACTGGGTAAGTTTCTTGGTAGTATCATTGTCTCCTTCACTACTGACGAAAGAGCACCAGGGACGATGATGACATAGGGTCCGACTTCATCGCTGAACAAATTAAGGCCGAGGAGAGACAAAAGCAGGAATGGGCAGACCAACAGCTCGCAAGACAACTTTCGAGTCAAGGCCCTTCCAATCAACTCCCAGGCTCACAATCTTTCCAAAATAACGCCTTTACACGGCTCATGAACAGCCAGCCTGCCCTTTCTACCCCACTTGATGACACAGATGACGACCTCTTTCAGATCCCTGGCGCTTATGATGCGCGCTGGGATAATTCTTCAGGCGCCGGGCCAGCTTTCAACATACCTCAAAGGCAAATGGTCCCTCAGTACATACCTCTGGCAACTTCCCTGAACCACAATGCCATCAAGGACGACCCGGATATTATCTTCACAGGATCCGTTACTCGCCAACCACCAACTCCTTCTGGTCGTCCAATCCTGGCTTCCGGCATGAACTACCCAGACCTGAGTAGGCGTCATCCTGGTGCGCCTCGTGCTGGCGTCCGGCCTGACTATTACAGCTCACCTGGTTCTTCGTCAAATTCATCAGAACTCGCCAATTTGACCAGATGGAGTAACGGAATTGACTTCGTGAGCGGGCTAGATGCCGATGGCAGGCCAATAAACCAACATTTGATGAGTTACGCGAGAGAAGCGAACAGTTTCCATACGCCTCAGCTAGACCAAGGAGAACTTGATGCTCTCCTGAAAAATATCTCTGCTGATATGGATCTTCCCAAGGCAGGTCTAGGTGAGGCACCAGAAGGGTTGAAGAGACCCCTGTATCCTCACCAGGACATTGCCCTAGCCTGGATGAAGAAAATGGAATCGGGGACAAACAAAGGTGGTATTCTTGCTGATGACATGGGGCTTGGGA
Organism: Fusarium sp. NRRL 25184; assembly: GCA_013755755.1. Lineage (NCBI taxonomy): Eukaryota > Fungi > Ascomycota > Sordariomycetes > Hypocreales > Nectriaceae > Fusarium > Fusarium sp. NRRL 25184. The sequence continues at coordinate 116,448 of JABSSZ010000329.1, forward strand.
AGACGATTTCAACACTTTCGCTCCTCTTGGACCGCCGGGCATCCACAAGGCCAAAGGTGTGTATCTCCGATTGACAAACAAGTTAGTGTACTAAGATGTTAGACAAACCTCATCGTCGCCCCTGTGGCTCTCCTCCGTCAATGGGAAGAAGAGATTGCTACCAAGACCAAACCAACACACCGGCTCTCGGTATATGTTCATCACGGCAAAAAGGCCTCAATCGATGAGTTACTTAGATATGACGTGGTGCTGACTACATACGGTACGGTGGCACAAGAGCTCAAGCGATTTGAAAAGATCGTGGAGGATCATAATGAAAGGGGAGGTGACATCAACTGGAACGACACGACCATCAATTCCAAGTTATCACTCCTGCACCCGGTCAAGGCCCAATTTTACCGTGTCATTCTTGATGAGGCACAATGCATTAAGAACAAGGACACAAAGGGTGCCAAAGCTTGCACCCAACTGAAATCGATCCACCGGTGGTGTCTGACAGGAACACCTATGATGAATGGGATCATAGAGCTGTACTCTCTTGTCAAGTTCCTGAGAATCAAACCGTACTGCAAGTGGGAAGAGTTCCGACAGGTATGCCAATCAACCTTCGATGCCAGTTTATCACTAATGCTCAGTCAGGGATTTGGTGTTCTATTTGGCCGCAATGGGGACCCCAAACACGTGGCCATGGATAAGTTACAAGCACTTCTCAAAGCCATCATGCTCCGACGTAAGAAAAGCTCAAAGCTCAACGGTAAGCCTATCCTTGTGCTCCCTGAGAAGACGGAAGAAATCGTCTACGCCGAACTATCACCTGAGGAGCGCGATTTCTATTCGCAGCTTGAAAAGCATGCCAGGGTCCAGTTCAGCAAATATCTTCGTGAGGGGACGGTCAGTAAGAACTACTCCAACATTCTTGTTCTCTTGCTTCGCTTGCGCCAAGCTTGTTGCCATCCACATCTCAATCTAGATGTCGACGAGGCCGCCTCTTCATCTATCCCAGATGAAGATAAAAAACAGCTCGTCAAAGAATTGGATCAAGCTATAGTGGATAGGATTAAGGATGTCGGGGCATTCGAATGCCCTATCTGCTATGATGCCGTTCAATGCCCCACCTTTTTCATTCCCTGCGGCCATGATAGCTGCAGTGAATGCCTTGTTCGGATTGTAGAGAGCGCTTCGGCGGTTAATTTGCAGGAAGGAAACGAAAGCAGCCGGGCTAAGTGCCCCGTCTGTCGCGGCCAATTCGACCCTGCCATGTGTTTTTCCTATGAGACCTTTCGGGAGGTGCACATGCCGGAAACCGTCAAGAAAGAATCCGGTGTGGAACCAGCTGACGATGAATCTGACTCGGGCGACGACTCAGAGACAGAGTCGGAGTCAGACTACGACTCAGATGATGAGGTAGACAAAAAGGGCAATCTCAAAGGTTTCATCGTTAACGACGAATTTCCGGATGAGGACGAAAAGGTAACGGTCAAGGAAAAGCGCAAAGGGAAGGGTAAAAGGAAGAACAAGGGAAAGGGAAAGTCATTGGATGTGAAGCCTGCCATGCTTAAGACCCTGCGCAAGGAGGCTTACAAGAACCGCGAGGCATTCAAAAAGTACATGCGATATCTGCGCAAGACTTGGGAACCCGCCGCAAAGGTCACGGAATGCATGAATCTCATCAAGCAAATCGAGAAAACTGGAGAGAAGACCATCATCTTTTCTCAGTGGACCCTGTTGTTGGATCTGCTACAGGTCGCCATGTCACATGAGAAGATGGCTAAGCCAGAGAGATATGACGGTTCAATGTCAGCAACTCTTCGCAACATTGCAGCTCAGAATTTCCGAGACCGACAGGACACCAAGGTTATGCTGGTTTCCCTCCGAGCTGGAAATGCAGGCCTAAACCTTACCGCTGCCTCTCGGGTCATCATTATGGATCCTTTCTGGAATCCCTATATCGAGATGCAGGCCGTCGATCGAGCCTATCGAATTGGGCAACAACAGGAGGTAAAGGTGTATCGCATTTTGACCAGGGAGACTGTCGAAGACCGAATCGTAGACTTGCAAAACAAGAAAAAAGAGATGGTGGAGGCTGCACTGGACGAGACTGCTGGCAGCAAGATTGGTCGTCTCAGCATAAACGACCTCAAGAATCTTTTCGGATTCAACCGCCAATAGATGTATGTCGACCAACAAATCGTCTGTCACGATACCAATCATCACATTGTACAGGATCAGGGGATACGACTTGCTTTTTTTTTCGTGGATGAGTTATTACAGTTACAGGCTGAGACCCTTTCATGATGGGAGCCGAACGACCACCTCGCAGCGTTAATCCGACTAAGGATTTTCCTTAATGCGATCATGTGAGCAACGGAATACGGGCAATGATTCACCCGAGGGATATTTTGGAGTGTGAGCTCAAGGAACATGCTTCGCGGATGTTTGTTCACTGTTAATTGCAGGCGGTGTGCATGTTGCACTAGGGCGAACAACCCGTAGATGAACTATGTCAACGTTAGAGAAATGATTCCAGTACATATCACATTGTTTCCGGTTGGGAGGTAAAAATGGGCGTGATTGTATGTGTATTCTGGTTCACACCATGCAATGACAACTCGTTGCTTCGTAAATAGATGTGTCCTATCTCTATGCTACACTACAGCCGGTATAACCCTCTTGAGCACCATAAAAAACTAGATATGTCCAGCTTCCTCTCCTATCCTCTGAGCTGGGAGCGACCAAGTCTCAGTCGGTAAGGCCAATGCAACCGTCTCGACCGTAGTGGGCTCTAGAGGTTCGATTTCGAAACCTGGGTATCTATTATGTCCTGAACATGTATTTTGGTAGCGTCGTCTGACCATGTCCACTCCTGGGACACCAGTTGCCCGTCAACGATGGACGTGCTCTTCAAATGGAGAGCCGGCTCTTCCGTTACTGTGAAGACCATCCGACAATCCTCGTTCTTGGCATTGAGAATGGCGTTGCCCTGTATGCCTTTAGACCACGGAGAGGGAAGAATAGCGAGGTAGTGCTCAACAAGAAGGCGTGTGGTAGCAGTGCCGAGGTAATCAGCCAGCGCATTTGCATCTGGATATCCTTCCCGATATGGTGCACATGCAGCCGAAAGAGGCGAGTTTAAGGGAGTGATTACATAGTAATATGTCGCTGTAACAGGCATAAGGAATGTCCGGCCGCGAACGGTGAAGCTGACATTGGGAAGAATGGTTAGTTTAATGTTGAACTCAATGGGCTGAAGCATATTCCGAATCATGACCTGCGACGATGCAAGTTGGTTAGGTCCTTGATTCGCGGGATCTGAGTCGGTGAGAGAAATAGGGGCTGTGTGGAGGACGAAACGCGACGGTAAGCCAGCGCGCTGAAGAGACTGAACGAGGACGCCAACATGGTTGGTAACGACTTGGACGTTGTGGAGGTGCATGAGGCGAGCGATTATAGGGCGTAGAAGAGCATGCGTTTGCTGGCCTCTCGATCGTGGGATGTGAGGCGGTATAGGACGAGTTCTCGTGAGCTCGTTCTGTCGATGAGCGTAGCTAAGGAGGGTATGCAGCGCAAGGGATATCGTCTCAGCGATTTGATTATCAGGAAGATCATCATCTGAAGAAGCTTGAGGGCCAAGCGGCACCAGCTCCAAGATGACCCTTGATTTGGATGCTGGATCAATATCGCAGATGAGGCGGGAGTCGTATGGCTTGACATCGTATGCTGCAAGGGTGCGAGCTTCGCGTGTCAGTTCGTGCCATAGCTCTTGTGAGAAGATGGTATTTCGGGCTTCAAGAACACGCTCTTCCAAGGGGGCGTCAGCAGCCGTCTCAGCTGGTAAAGCAGAACGACCAGTAACTTTGCCGTCTCTTTCATATGTTACAACAACTCGCTCGGATACTCCCCCCAGCCGGCCGCAATCAAGCTGAACTGCCCCGTCATTGCCTCTTCTCATAGGTGCAAGGCTATTCCTGTACTCAGGTGCAGCTATTGGTCATGTTAGTACGATTGTGCGCTGGCAAACTCGACACAGTGAGGCTCACCTTCAGAGAAACCAAATCGAACACCAAGTGTGTGCCTTTCTTGGGGCACTCTTGATATCGACCATCCGGACTTCTGAACTGCTGCAATTTCCTCCCAGTATTTACCCTCAACCGTAACTTCTTTTTCCAAGAATGCACTAGCAGCCTCAGCAGCATCCCTTGCTTTGTTTGTCTGTATAAGAGCTAGACCCAGTGCTACGTTCTCCTGTTCTTGTACTTTGGCTGGAGTCACGGGTGGGTTATCAAGCCTGTCGGTGCCCAATGTACCGATGCCAACCATATCGCGTAGGCCTTGTGAGAGAGTGACGCCAGCCTGTGTAGGGTTCTGTTTCGAGATGAGGAGGGAGAGGAAGTCGAGGGTAAGAAGAGCTGTGTTCCCTGCGGCGCTGAGAGATGTTAGTTTGCGACCATGCTCTAGGATATATTGTCCAATTCTATGTTACGACACGGGCTTCCATACTCAAGATTCTTTAGCATTTCCATACGCACTTCCTGGAGGTCTCTCGGCGCATCCTCCTCGTCGTCCTCGTCTTGGTCCCCGTCGGCCATATCGACATCTCTATCCAGCGCATCCCCATACTCGGCTTCCTCTTGAGCAAGCTCTTCTCTTAGTTTGGCCTCGTTTATAGCTCTGAAACCGCCAGGTTGCGAGTTTGCGCGAGCAATAAACTCTGCAATGTTCTGAGGTTTGCGATCGGCGACGGGAGATGGCCGTATAGACAGCGGTTGGTCGTCGCCATGAGCCATGATGAGTAGATTTCTGGTATCTTATTTCGTTCCGTATCGTTTGCGTGTAATCAATAAAGTTTGGGTATATTTAAAGGTGTCCAATTGCTATTCTTTGTTATGGTCGCGTTGGTGCTGTTTGTCTTTGAATGTTTCGGGCTTCTCTACTTTCTTTAGCTCCCGTTTGAGGGGACATCCATGGCCGCGGGGCTAACAGCAAGCTTGAGTGGGTCCTCCAGGCACTGCCCTAGCCTGAAGCGAAACAGTGATAGATTTGGTAACCTGTCTCTAGTTATCGTATTTTCATAACAAAGATAGCATAATTCTCTTTAATTTAGATGCGTTCTCTCACCATGTTTACAATGTTTCATGATTTGTATCAAGCTGACCTGGTTGAGCTGTACCATTTGACTTCTTATAAAATTCTAAATAAGAGTAGAAATGGCCATGGAGCTCAAAAACATCTCGAATTACAAGTTATAGCTTGTCTACTCTGTATATAATTCTTGTCTTAAAAGTCGGAAAACTCCTCCTGCCCACATAACCAACCAAAAATAAACTCCTTTCGCCGATGCAATGCTATACTATACTTGTAACTTGGATATTGTCTACTCGTTCTTTATGCTGCTTGAGCTACTCCACGCATCCGTATTGTCTGTTCGACGATGTCCCTCTCGTTGCAACATTCTCCATCTTCTCAGCTTCGACTGAGGGTTGTCACCCGCCATCGTTGGCATCAGATCGTCCTCAAGAATTGGGACTTCACCCAACGGGTCGAGTTGATCGATGATGTCAGAAATCTCAGTTGGTGGAATAGACTTGAAGACTGCCTGGACATCATTATGGGGTGACAGAGATGTGAACTGCCACTTGGATCGCTTGCCAGAAGCACGTCTGGACTGCATCCAAAGACGGCGTCGCTCCACAAAGCTAATGAGGAGGAGAGTTGGCATATTGAGAGTTCGAATAAGGGCCACGTTGACAATATGGAAGATTCGAGCGGTGGTGACAAGCTTCAGGGGTAGAAGCACCATCAGAGCCAAAATATTGAAGGGAGGGGGGTAGGCAAAGATGGAGTCACTCTTGACGCCCTCGAAAGTCAAAACAGCGCGTCGGAACTGAATCTCGGCTGTTTCGTCGGCCACAATTTTGGAGAAGGTGTTTGTGAGCATGGCAATGAGGATGGTCAAAAAGAGCGTGTTGCCCAGGAACGCAAAGGCAATCATCAACGCGGGACCAAGGATGATGTGGAAGCGCACCGACTCCTCAATACCCTCGCCATCTAGACCGAACCAAATCCAGAGCATCCATTTGCCCACAACGTACCAGCTGAACTCCTCATTGCCATCGTTGCTAGCACTAACAAGCCACTGCAAAGCAAGCAGGAAGCCGGTAAAGCACCATGTGGCAAGGAAGGTCAGTACAGTAAAGTCCTTCATCATAGCGTGAACAGAGATAAAGACAAGGTTGTTCGGCAGTAGGTTGAAAGCAACCCGAGTCAACATGACAGGTGCTGCAATGCAAAGAATCGGCAGTCCATAGCCAGAATGAAGCTGATCGAGGAGAAAGTCGTAGATGCGGAGAATAAAATAGGCGCCAAAGATGGAAGCGAAAGTGATGTCGAGAAATGCCCATAGGTTCTGTGCGTGAACTGCCCAGCCGTGCTCGATAATGGCAGCCATCTTTTCGAGAAGCCAACCAAAGGTGTAAATACAAAAGGCGAACTCCCACATATTAACCTCGGAATGACGAGAAATCATGGTCATGACATAGAGCACCAGCAAGATGACGAAGTGAACGAGTTCGATGAGATTTCGGTTGCGAGGAACAATAAGACGGTGGTGGTTGAGAAGAGGTGCTGTCCGAGGGTCGTAAAGAGAGATAGGTCGTCGTTTATAGTGATCTGGAAGAAAATCCATGAATGAAAGGGGCGTGTAAATAATTTGACCGTTATGGACTGCATCGACAGCTCGTTGACAGGCTGCAGAGCTGATGAAGAACTTGCTTTCAGAGACAATAGCCAACTCGAGAGCTGTGACCTTTCTCTCAGAGCCAGAAGCATCACCAGATCCAGGCCATTGGGGTCGGTTAGCTGGACGCTCCATGTGACTAGGGGCTCCTTGGAATGGATCGAAGCCCTCAACAAGGATATGCGAGAGCAGCAAAAGACCTTGCGGTCCTGGATTGTCCTCGTGGAAGCGGCGCAGGACCCGGCTAGCGAGCAGCTCACATAGAATTGCACGCGCCTGGTTGACACTCTGATGAACCTCCTTAGACTGCTCTCTCAGAAAAGATACACGGTTCGCTAACAAGCAATAAACTGGCGGGGAGGAGTCAGACAAGACTCTCAGGTGAGATTCTGCGCTTCAAACTCACCAACTGAGATATCATCTGGATTGTAAAGTCTTTCTACCAGAGGCCTCACAACTAGAGCGTTCATCTTTGGATCTCTGAAGTGCTCCATGGTATAAGGATCATCTGGTGCATATTAGATTTCATTATTCACACACGACTTAGGATGAGACTTACCGATACTCGCAAGAACTAACCGTCGGACTCTACACTCAAGGAGAGTTAGCACGCTGATTCCTCATGATGGGCGTATTATGATTCTTGGCGAGCTTATACAATGGCTCACCAAGAACACACAGTTCTGAGCTGCGGGCATGGATCGAGCAAGGATAAGATAAGGACAAGTTTACCGGTGAATGTTCATATATACGGGAAGCTCAGTCGTCGTCAAGTTGAGCGTCGATCTGTTGCCATCATCGAGAATTCCTTTGGCTTCGGCATCTTCGGCCACAGTGAGAAAGCCCTCATCTTCATCGTCCTCGACAGGTTTGAGCCAAGCATTTGACTGCTCAGTACTTCTGCGTACCACCATCGTGAGCAGAGCAGATATTATAGGTGTTGGTTGCACTTTGAACAAATCAAATTGATGGTCTTTTAATATGAGATCCGAGACAGGTTCGACGTTGATGAGAAAAAACAAATAAAGTTACGAGGCTCTCGCTTTACGTATGTATTCAAGTGAAGCCCCCGTCTCCAATGTAATTTGGAGGTCATTATGCCCCTGAACTGCCATTCCAAAACCACGGCGACCAATAAGCGTCTGCCAGCCCCGCCACAACAGGTACGCGTCTCTGGTAGGCGAGATATTGATTGGATTGCTGTAATTGACTACGTGGATAAGCGAGTCGTGCTAATCATTATGTACGAGTTTTTAGGGGAACTTTTAACTATAATTATTCAATGATTCCCATCGTCTCGAGAGTTGTCAGTACCAGATTGAAGAGTTATCATCCTGCAGTTCGTTCAGCTTTTACTGGGCTGCATAATTGCATGAAAGAAGCTAATGCTTATTGGAAGTTGACGCTGATACCCCTGAATCCCTTTCCCCTTCAGAGAACTCGAGTTGCAGATCTGCAACGCTAAATCCAGGGTCCAGGGAACAGGAATTCGATTTCTGCAATGTGCAACCTTCAAAAAGTGATATCAATAATGGAAAAATCGAAGAATCTGACTCCAAGAATTTCGGTCAAACGGCAGAGCGACTTTCAACTGCCGAAATAGAGCAACGCTCGTCATTTTATTCATGTCACTATCAACAACCGTCATCTAACTTAGCTCGACGAGGCTTGACTTGTCAAAGCGGAATCTACCATGGCCAAATTACATACACATCTCATTCAGAAATGGGCAGATGGAATGGTCTAGGCCAAGGAGTAACAAACCCCCTCGATACGTCTCTACAGACTTCCAGCTCTACAAATTCCCCTCACCATACGGAGTATACAGTATCATGTTTGATTCATATTAGACCTTCCTCGGAAGTGGGAGTTCAATTGCTTCAGGTGATACTCACATAGTTTGACTTTTCTGCCGCGGGCTCCTCGGGTTTCAACCAAGAAAGCCGTGTTTCCGCTGCTGGTCCCGAGGCTCGGCATTGTTTGTTCTTGATCTTGTTGAGCGTTTTGGGCGCTTCCTTGGCATGAATTCTTTACCTAAGAGGAAGCTGCCAGCTTCTTGAGCTGTGTTCCGTTCGGTGACGGGCATGTCACTCGTCTGTCCACTCCACATACACAAACATCTCAGCTAGGTAGTTTAAAGGATTGAAGGATTGGGTTACACTGGACTATGGTGACAGCTCGTTGGGCCTGTCAGTACATAAGTTCAAGGTACCAAACTGATCCTGAATTTGCCGGGATTCTGAGAGTCTCACCTCGAAAGTCTCGTAGTCTGAAAAGATACTGTATTCAACAAGGTATATTCCATAAACAGTCACGTCCACCCCCTCACCAGTAACACCTGACCATCGCCAGGTCTTGGCTACGTACGAGCTTGAATATGGGGTAACCTAGCAGCAACCTAGTAAATGCTTGGCTCCCAAATGGTGGCGCACACAAGTTTAGACGCCAAGAGAAACCCAGAGTGGCAGTGCATGAATGCAATCAAGACAGACTGGGAAAGCGAAGACAGAAATGCGGAAACACATTGGTTCTTTACGAAATACTTCACTCCGTAGGTTAAGGGCAAGCCCATTGACACATGCCACGCGACCTGTAACGAACATTCACCTCGGCTGGTTTAGGTCAGCGGAACGTAACACAGCTGATTGACCAGCATCAGAGAGGAGACTCAGCGTCCACAGCCAATGTCGACTCGGCGATTGATCCCATCTGCAAGGCACTCCTTGAGCCTGGTTCTCTGCTCAGCATTGAAGAGTCCGGGGGAGCAGCGGAGGGAGATCCGGCCAGCGGGGTCTCAACGGTGGATCTGATATGCGTCTTGATGAATCTGGATTTGAGGAAATGATTGAGGTTTTTGTGGCTTTTTCGGTGATACATGCATTTCTTATCAAACATGATTGCGTTGGAGGCACGTGTGTCGCCGGCAGCTCAACGAGCTCCCTGATAGGGTCCGGTGCCTCCCGGTGAGGCAAGCCGCTGTGTAAGTGTCCAGAATGTTGGGGGAAATGGTTCGAAAACATGACAGCTTTCCCTTATTTTGGAACATATTGACTTTTTGGGGTTGCATGGGTGTCTATGGGCCCCTGGATCAGAAGGTCTCTGAGCTGGAGACATGCCATCTTCAGTTCTCCATAGGGCGAAAATGATTTAAGTGTGGCGTTTATAGTGCTAAAAGCAGTGTAAGGCACAGCATCCCGTCGCTGATCCTAGTAGTACTGTATCCGTAGAATCCATGCGATGCGTTATGTTGGTTGTAACTTGTTGGAGGTCAATCTTGGCTTTGCAGTACCTTCGCGGCACGGCCATCTTGGACTCTGTTTGTCCTTCTCCTTCGGTTATGGAAAGGTGTAACGAGGTCTTTTTTCTCTTCTTTTCTTTTTTTTGCACTTATCGGTGATCGGTATAACAATACTAAAGTGCTGGCTGCTGCTGACAATGAGTGTTCGCCGGATGACACGGGCGAGAGGACCGGCTACTGGCTGTTAAAGATAAGTTGAGTGAGGGATAGACTGAAAATGGGGCACGCCAATACCAACACCAGCACCAGCCTCAACGTAACGGCCAAGCAACAGACTTTCGAGATCCGGTAATTCAACAAGGATCTGAGGAGCACTGAGCGCTGGCTTCAGGATCTGCCACCTGTAGCATCAATGACGCTGGACCAATGGTTGCGCCGAAGAAGCCGAGAGCTCTGATGGTGATGACGACCATTTTTTGCCATTCACGTCTTGTCATTCATTGTCTTGAATTTCTCTCCCGTCGCAAACCTGCCAGCACATTTTCCAAGACTCCATTTGTGACGCAATGAAGACGTCCCGCCCTCTGTTTCCCCAGCAGACTTTTAGCGTCTTGGAGCTTCCCTGAAGCTATCCCTGCTAAGCCCGAAGGGGTATACTGCTCTGGACCCCATCTGTATCTTTTTGTACTTGCCTATATTTTCCGAAATTGCTGCCAGACTTTGATTTATGTACGAATATCTCGGCTAGTCTAAAGTTCGACATCATGTTCACTACCTTTTCTCATGTGAGCTGAGGATTTATAGTGGAAAGTCTATGGAGATTATGTGATACTTGTCTCTTTATCAGTGGCCTCAGCCTCTTTACTCGCCAGAGACTTTGAAAGTCTTGTCTCTGTGGCGTGTGCATCTGATCCCGCCAAGGCCTATTATATTTACGCGAACCACTTACTTTGATCATTGATGTCTGTCAGGGGCTCAGCTTTGATCTCCATCTCGAACAAAGGTATCCTTTAGCCTTCAGGTCCCTACTCGGTCCTGTTTAAGATTCCCTGTCCGGAGAGACTTTACCTCAAGGATAAGGTACGTCCCGCTGCAAAAATTCTTGTCGTATTCCAGCATTACCTAGCTCCTATGTTTGCAGTCTGCAAGACACAAATGGAAGCTTGTTATGGCAAGCCAAGGTAAAACACAGAAAATAGTGAACCAATGCATCTATCTGTTCAGCCAAGCCTGTGCTTGAATAGATGCTAAGATAACCGCGTCAGATGGGCATTGAATCAACCGAGCTTAGGTACCTTAGGATATACTTGGAGGTACTTTGAGCTTCTGAAACCCTGTACAATCTCCACCTCGACCTGGCCCGGGCTTGGATGGTACTGTACCATTCAGTGTACCTCCCTGCTGTGCCGTGCCTCTCCTGCAGCAAGCGCCTCTACGTAGGTCGAGGTTGCTCACTCTAGCTCTCCCGGTGTGTTCTGTTGCTCCAATTGCTTACCTTAGGTAGGTTAATATTAAGGCAGCCAACGTTAGTGTGTGCCAACCAGATGCAGTATCTCCTTCTCCACGCCCGCGCTGCTCTCTCCTACGTCGTCTCCGTCCGTGGCTTCGCTTCCCGTCCCTTCCTCACATTAATTCCACCAGTCTCCCCCTTCATCCTTCTTTCCCTTTTTCTCCTCACTCTCAACGATACCCTCACTCTCAACCCCCACTGTCGTCATCGCAGGCCATTCTGTGAAGTTGTCCTCCTTCACATTGACCATCACCTAAGTCTCAACCTCAACCTTCAGCTTCCTCGTCTACCCCGTAGCTACCGTGCATTCAAGATGACTGACTGGACAACGGGCATTATGCCGCTGCACCAGGTGCGCAAGCCTCCTTTCACTGTCGAGGCTCCTGGCTACGAGAAGGTCCCTGGCGAAACCATTCCTCGACGTCACCCTAAGGCCAAGGACGGCCTCATCAACTATTCTGCTCCCGATGCCAGGACCGTCTTCCAGGTCGTTGAGCGCAGCGCTCGACTCTACCCCAACCATCATGCTGTCGGTGCCCGCAAGCTCATCAACATGCACGTTGAGAAGAAGAAGGTCAAAAAGAACGTCGATGGCGAGATCCAGGAAGTTGACAAGGAATGGTCCTACTTCGAGTTGACTGGCTTCGAATACTTGACTTACCAACAGTACCTCGAGCGCGTTCTGCAGATCGGCTCCGGTCTACGGAAGCTGGGCTTGACCAGTGACGACAAGCTTCACATTTTCGGTACCACCAGGTATGTACAACACCAACTGGCCCTGTATCCAAGCACTGGTTTCTGACTCCACGGTGTGTAGCATCGGTTGGATCTCTACTTCCCATGCAGCTGCCTCGCAGTCCATCTCAATTGTCACCGCCTACGATACACTTGGTCCCAGTGGTGTCGAGCACTCTCTCGTTCAGACCGAATGTAGCGCCATGTACGTCGATTCGCAACTCCTCAAGACGGCTTCAGAGCCTATCAAGAAGTCGTCCGTCAAAACCGTCATCGTCAACGACCGAACGATCTTCGCCAAGGGTGGTGAGCTCGAGGCCTTCAGGACCGATCATCCTGATCTGAAGATCGTCACTCTCGAGGAACTTCGCCAGCTCGGTGAAGATAACCCCGTTGAGCCGAACCCGGCTAAGCCATCCGACCTTTACTGTATCATGTACACTTCTGGTTCCACTGGTCTGCCCAAGGGTGCTTGCATCACCCACGAAGCTCTTATTGCCGGAAGTAAGTTGATTTGTACCATCTTGCGCCCTTTTACTAATTTTTTCATTCTTAGTCACCAGTTTGTACACCTGTGTTGAAGAATGCGTTAGCGATAAGGAATGCATTCTTGCCTACTTACCTCTCGCTCATATTTTCGAAATGGCCCTCGAAAACCTCGTTATGTACATTGGAGGAACTCTTGGATATGGAAACCCACGGACGCTTTCCGATGCATCAATGAAGAACTGCGCTGGTGATATGCGCGAGTTTAAGCCCACTGTCATGGTTGGCGTTCCCCAAATTTGGGAGACTGTGAGGAAGGGTATCACAGCCAAGCTCGAGGCTGCCAGTCCTCTACTCAAGAACCTTTTCTGGGGCGCCTACAACTGGAAGGCGTTCGCCTCTAAGAACAAGCTGCCTCTGGCGAGCTTGTTTGACAGCATCGTGTTTGGCAAAGTCCGTGAACTGACGGGTGGTCGTATGCGCTTCACTATGAATGGCGCCAGTGGTATTTCCGATGGTACAAAGAACTTCATTTCGTTGGTCGTTGCCCCCATGTTGGCTGGTTATGGCCTCACTGAGACCTGCGCCAATGGCTCTCTGGGCTGCCCACTTGAGTTCTCCCCCGATGCCATTGGTCCTACCCCTTGCGCTTGCGAAGTCAAGCTTGTTGCACTTCCTGAGCTGGGCTACTCAACTGAAGCCAAGGTTCCACAGGGCGAGATCTGGATCAAGGGTTTGCCAGTTATGACTAAATACTGGAACAACCCCGACGAGACAGAAAAGGCCCTTACTCCTGACGGCTGGTTCAAGACTGGCGATATCGGAGAATTCAATGCTCAAGGTCACCTTCGAGTCTTTGACCGCGTCAAGAATCTCGTCAAGATGCAGGGAGGTGAATACATCGCCCTTGAGAAACTCGAGTCTGTGTACCGTGGTGTCCAGTCGGTGGCCAACGTTATGGTCCACGCCGATCCCGAGCACTCACGCCCTATTGCCGTTATCATGCCGAACGAGAAAGTCTTGCACGAGAAGGCCAAGGAGCTGGGTGTTGATGAGCACAACCTTCATACCGTCCACACCAACCCCAAGATGGTCAGTTTTGTTCTCAAGGATCTCCAAAGTGCTGCGAAACGTGCTGGTTTGAGCAGTATTGAGATCGTCTCTGGCGTTTTGATCACGGACGAAGAGTGGACATCGGATAACGTAAGTACAATCCCAATCGCTGGCTGGCTAGAAGTTTGACTAATGTGCTTGCTCCCAGGGACTCCTCACCGCTACTCAGAAGCTGAACCGACGCAAGATCACCGAACACTTCAAGAAGGATATCGCTGCCACCCTCAAGAGCACCGGCTCGTGATTAACGATTGAATAGGTGAGATGATTTAATGGTCGAACATCTGGTTTGAAAGTCGAAAGAATGGATACCAAGAGAGAAGATGGGAAGACGGGTGTGTCGACTTTTGATGCGGGTTTGTTTTCAGTGTCTGTAATTACTTTCGCGGCGTTGGCTTCATGATATCTTGAAGGGAATTTTGGACGACAATGGAACTCGGCTCCGGGCCATTTTATGGTTGCTCACTAGGCCCTACTCTTTTTCTTCAAGGATGATCTGATGTGAGCTGACATGTGATTCTGTAAATCGAACTTGGCGTGAGAGAACCATTGGCTGGCAGTCTTGAAAAGGTGTTCAAGACGTAGAATATGTAACTCTTTGCCTGGTATGGTTTAAATCGGTATTAATACCGGCCATCGACTAGAAGATACAGTAAACAGTTGCCGTCTGAGAAACGGGACCAGCTAGTTAGGTTCTAGGTCTAATATATGGCACATCAAAATGAAAATACTAAAGGCCATTCAAGTACATAGATCAAATAATCAATCAATTGGTATATGGATATAAGCATTTGCTACAAAACAGGTACCTCCCCTTCGAGTCATGACTCTAGGTGAAGCATATTTGCCAAAAAAAAAAGAGCACGCTACCTACTCCGTACAATGCCATGATAGCCAGCTAGCGAGATATATATTCATATAAAAACGATGGGGTACCAGGAAACAACAACCTATTTATACTAGTAGCGTAGTATTGGTATAGATCAAACAAAGCTGCGCCGGGAAAAGAAGACGGGCGCTCCAGGAAATTGAAACATTCGTAGCATTTCGCGAGAGTCGGACGAATATGGGGCAAGGCGTGGAAGAGAGGTAATACAATGTCGAAGTTCGTCCATGTCCATGACTTCTCAGTGTCCCAGATTTCCGCTATAGACATTGAAAAAGGGAACGAGGAGCCACGAGGACATATCCAATTCCCAAGCCCGGCCAGAAGTGTTGGGTGTAAGTAAGTGATACGACGATAGCCTTATCGCATGCCCTTGCGACGGAAGAAGACTAGATATGGTACACGGTCGCGGCCAGACTTGAACACCTCCTCCTGGACATCATCACGGTCTCCGCTGCCAATGCGAACCTTTGTCACGCGCGAGTCGTTGCAGCAAAACCAAGCGTATGGGTCATGAGATGTAGAATCCCGCACATATGCCAAGTAATGTCCGTTATCAGTACGACTGCCTGTATGAACAATAACAGCATAAGCCTCGTAGCGGAATGGCCCTGTGAAGGCAGGGTCCATGGGATCGAAACCAGATGAAGACTCGCGAGAGCCAGGAGGGAGGAAGTAGCGTGTAAAGTCGGTGTCGTTAAAATCCCACGTGATGGGTGCCGTTGATTTGCGCAAGTCTGAGGAATCATGTTGGTAGTGGAAGCGCCGGAAGACGACACAGAGCAAGGATGGAAAGCGGGCAAAGGAGAGACTCTGTTGAGCCCTAGTAGGGTGGCGGCAGTGGTCGCAATGGAAATCGTTAATGATGTTCCCTGATGTGTACTGGTCGAGAACCTGCTCGAGAGTCATGCCACGGCCCATTCCCACTGTGACAGGGACAACATCAATAGGGTTGAACTGATAAGTACGGGTGTGGCACTCGAAGCACTCGACGGTTGATAGCTCGAGACCGCGCCAGTAGCGGTCAACAATAGAACGATTATATTCGAGGTGATTTTGCCAGTACTGGACGGCAGCCTTCACAAGAGACTGATGCTTGGTGTCTGGCTGGGCAGCAGTGCCCTTTCGATCTCGGCGTGTATTAGTCTCGTCGTGCAGGTGAGTGATCACGAAAGACATAAACTCCTGGGCATCTTGCTGTTGACTCCCGCCAAACTGCTCGATGCTTCGACTTTGGGTACATACGTGATGCGAGTAATTCTAGAGTTCTGTTAGCTTGGTTCTTCTTGACTAAAAGTTTGTGATTAACTTACCATGAGCGTCTGGGCCATCATGACCTGAAATTTGCCTGAACTCATCCAGTGGAACAGGTTTGAGATGATACGAATCATGAGCTGCGGCTGCTCAATCTTCTCATCGTCTTTCATTGGCGCCTTGTATTTGCTGACCCATTCCGAGTTTGCCAGTTCTCTTCCAAACTCGGGTGATGCGAGCAGGCTCTGCAGTGTGCTGTTGGCATAGCACCAGTTGTTGGGATTGTTGAGCCCAGTGTAGAATTTGGCCGAATCGCCTGTGGATTGGTGCTCCACGGCCTTCATAGTTGGCGCTCTTGAAGGACGAGCCGGCGCGACTGCGTTATTGTTGCCATAAAGCTCGTTCTCGTCCCTCCCTTCGGTGAGGCCGCTGTAGCTTCGTCGCGGTAAAGCGGGAGCTGGTCTTGTGGGCGGTGAGGGCAAGTCTGTGTAGAGGTCGACCTTGTGAGATAGCCCGTAAACGGGGCGATTCCGGGGCTTCTCTTCCGGAGAAGTCATGGACTCTTGTTCCAAAGACACTGGCGGGAATCTTCGAAGGAAGTCTTCTGTAGTACGAGTGAAGTTGGGTGATGATGCTGTCTGCATATCGTCGTCGTTTTTAAGTGTCTCTTGCCACACCTTGACTTCATCAGGCTTGAGAGGCTTGGCGATATATTTCGACCTCCGTCGCTCGATGGCTGATAACCGGCTTCGGTTGCGCTCCAAGTGCACCTTTCTATTCGTTGTTGAAGTAGTCGAGCCCAGAGATGCCGGCCCCATCAAGTCAACCCAAGCATCAAGACCTCCCTTGAGAATCTTGGGCGTGTTTTTGAGCTCCTTCATAAAATTGAAGTGAACTAAAGCTCGATGTAGTGATATAATTACCAAGTCGTCAGAATTCCGTGGGTGTTCGGGGATTTCTTCCGAGTCTTGATCATAAAAGACCACCAGGTCGTAGGTATGCCGTTGTTCGAAAAGCGATTGTTCCTGGTTAGGGGAGAGAATCAAACTCTCAGAAATCTCGTCCGCAGAGAGGTTATCCCTGAGCAGGATGCTAGGCTCAATACAAATGGTTGACGAAGACATGATATGGCCTTCGTTGAAATCATCCCTCATGCGAATGTCAATTATCAAAATACCGCCCTTAGCTTTCATAGCTTGGTACAATTCCTCCGGAGAAATGGCATCACCTTCTGGAATCCTTACAGAGCCATTGAGATTGCCTGGGGGAACCGGAGGAATAGAGTTGTTCGAATAGCTTTGCGTAGGAACAAAATAGTCTGTTTGTGACTGTGATGAGCCCGTGGGAGTTCCTGGTATCGAAACGGTGGAGGCTGTACGATACAGGCTACGAGGTGTGCTCGAAGGCGGTCTTGTTACTTCTCCTGAAATGCTTCCACGAGCAGGGCTGTAGATGGCATCTGGCATCTTGGGTAGAGTCGGCACGCTGGTGTCAATACCAACCTTTGGCGGCCGAGGCGGGGGCATCTCTCTGGGACCCATCGGCTTTGGGAGTGTTATTTGATGGGTCTTGATGCGTGGATCCTGACCTGGTGAAGGTTGCGGGCCTCTCAGGTTAGCAAACCTGGCAGCGAGATCTTGGACGCCATTAATGGATGCTCTTTGAGCACTAGGCTTGATGGCATTCCCATGGAGAGATTGGGGTTTCGGTTGAATTGCTGGTCTTGCTCGAGCAGGAGAACCATTTCTGTCATGCCCATCAAATCGGTGCTTTGAGGGTGATATGGGCCCTTCGACGGTCGGCTTTGATGGTGTATGTGGCCGACTGCCTCCTTGTGACGAGTTCGGTCGAACAGTCCGTGGTTGCACCCCAGATCGCTTGTTATCCGCAATAATGTCGGCCTTGATCTTGGCATATATATGGTCCTGCTGGCTGATCTTGGCGAGTAGATTGTTATGAGCTTTTACAAAATCGCCGTGGCTCGTTTTGAGATCATGATATTCCGGATGGTTGGTGATGAATTGGACGGCGATTATGGATGCCCGTATATATTCGTTCAGGGCGATGGCTGGTCTGCGAAACTCCCGAGCGATCTCGGCTTGCTTAAATGATGCCTCGGCCGATTCCAGCAGTTTCCTAACAGACACGTTCCGGTCGAGGTTCCGCGCAGCGAGAACATCGTCAATGTGAGGAATTGTAGCCTTCGAAGGAGATTCGACTCCTCGATTGCCGCCTGGTATTGAGCCATGGTTGAATGCGCCGGGGCTGCCCAAGGAGTGTGAGCCTGCGGTGGCCACACTGCTTGCGCGCGAATGTCCTAGCGAGGCCATGATGCCTTGCTCAGTGTTCTGAAGTCGTTATACTGGAAAGTCTTGGTCGGTAGGTGCGAGTCCGAGAATCGAAGATAACTGTAGTGTTCAAGTTATGAAATTAGGGTTTGGCGGCGAAAGGTTGCAATGAATTATCTGTGACAACGACGACAGAGCCGTAGAGTGGCGGAGTATTGAAATGTAAGGGTCAACAGCACCTCGACCGAGTTGAGATGGCATCAATGTGCAGCATCTTAAAGGATCGCGCGAGTAAACATCACAAACAAAGGCTCCTCCCGAACAAGAACCATGGGACGCAGAACGAGAGGGGTTGTACTGTCGGGAGAATGAACTTGGTATAAAGGATGTTGTTCATGGGTGACTGACTTGGATGCCATGAGATGAGGTGTTAGTAGTCGCGGGGAATAAGGTACACGTGAGAACATCCGGGGTACTTGAGAGGCCACCTGACTAGCAGCAAGGTGAAAGTACTGTTAACCGCTCTTTCGTACCAACCTTAGTACTCTGTTCGAGGTCGGACATGCACCTGAGCCACGTACGCCACAGAGTACGTCGTCATTCTCCCACAGAACAATAGCTTAGCGTGACCCCGTGCCAGCGCTGACGAGGGTCCAGGCGCTCTACAGTGGGGTTTTAGGCTGCCTCGAAGTGCACTGCTGTGGAATCAATGCTCATCCCAGCCAATCACAGCTCTCATATCCTTACTTAATGAGGCACCTCTCTGCGTCAGATCCTCAATCGCCGTGCCCAGACAGAGGCTGGGGTTAACGAGAGCCTAGAGCATGGAAGCTTCGTAGGTACAGACTGAACCTCCATCAGACATTAACATCAACAGCAGCAACTGCCTCATCGAACATCTCGACCTTGTGCGTCGCTACCTCAAACACCTCGATACTGACACCTCTTGTTCTGATTCACTTGGTCAACTGAACGTAATACCCCTCCGCTTTGCTGATCGCTGTAGCCAAAGCCAAGATGATGAGTTGGTGGTCGTCCTCCGCCAATACGGCCCTGGACGAACAGATCGAGAAGGCCACAAGCAGTAGCCTGTATGTTGCCGGACAGCCTACGCCCTGGTAAACTCAGCTAACAATGGTTTCAGCGAAGATATTGCCCTTAACCTCGAAATCTCCGATGTTATCAGATCCAAGACGGTCGCGCCGAAAGAGGCAATGCGCTCCCTCAAGAAGCGCATCGGCAACAGAAACCCCAATACACAGTTGAGCGCTTTGAACGTATGGATCCTATCGATCTGATAACAATTACCAAAGCTGACTTCTTTCAGCTTACCGATACTTGCGTTAAAAATGGCGGTTCACATTTCCTTGCTGAAGTCGCATCGCGAGAGTTTATGGATAACCTTGTTTCGCTGCTTCAGGCTGTGGGAGGTGGTGCTGTCAATGCTGACGTGAAATCCAAAATCCTTGAGCTTATACAATCTTGGGCGGGTGCTACTGAAGGTCGTTACGAGCTTTCGTACATCGGCGAGGTTTATCGGACCCTGCAACGCGATGGATACCAGTTCCCTCCCAAGATATCCGTGGCCAGCAGCATGATTGACAGTAGCGCTGTAAGTACTACTCTTGTCATAGTCATACAATGGAGAAAACTAACGATATCATCAGCCTCCGGAATGGACCGACTCCGACGTATGCATGAGATGTCGAACACCATTTACCTTCACAAACCGAAAGCATCATTGCCGAAACTGCGGTAACTGTTTTGACCAGCAGTGTTCGGCCAAGGTTGTCGCTCTCCCACACCTGGGAATCATGACGCCCGTACGAGTCGACGATGGCTGTTATGCGAAACTTACCAACAAGGGACATAAGATTCCCAACCCATCGCTCGATCGATCGCCGACGTATCCCCATAAGACACGAAGTACATCCGCCATGCAGCCTCGGAACGCTCGAGTTGACGATGGATTTGACGAAGATCTGAAGAAGGCGTTGGCAATGAGCCTGGAGGAGGTTAAGACCCATTCTCACGGCTATGCTGGACCTGCTCAGACTTCTTATGCAACCAACGGTGACGCTTCGGCGGCCAAACAAGCAGAGGAGGACGATGCTGACCTCAAGGCCGCCATCGCCGCCTCTCTGGCTGATATGGAAGAGCAGAAGAAGAGGCACGCTGCGGCGCTCAAGGAACAGACGTCCAGCTCTATGGACGCTTCTGCTACCACTAACTTTGTTCTCCCCAAGAACGATTATGAATTGACTCCTGTGGAGGCAGAGAACATCAACCTGTTCTCCACGCTCGTGGACCGGCTTCAGACTCAGCCGCCAGGAACCATTTTACGAGAGCCACAGATCCAGGAGCTCTATGATAGCATCGGTACATTACGACCCAAGCTGGCAAGAACTTACGGAGAGACTATGAGCAAGCATGGTGAGTATTTCTTCTCTGCTGAAGGAACGGAGATGCTAATCCAGCCTCAGATACACTTCTTGATCTTCATGCGAAACTCTCTACGGTTGTTCGATATTATGATCGTATGCTAGAGGATCGACTTTCTAAGGCCTACAACCAACAGAACCTGGGGGGATATAGCTTGCCGCCGCCACGCCAGGCTGCTGGGCCGTATCCTTCCATTCCTTCCCAGATGCCCACCAACCCTGCTGGTGCAGAGAGCTTTTATACAGGTCAACAACGAGCCAGTTACCAGGCGCCTCAACACCAGCACTACCAACAGCCACCACCGCATGCAACACCTCAGCCTCAATATCATTCTTATGGATCCGCGCCGGAAGCACAGCCCGGCCAATACCCTCCTCCTCAGCAGGTGCAACGGACCGATAGTTGGCAAAACAGGGTGCCCTCGGCACCTCAAGATGCGTACCAGCAGCAGCAACAGCAGCCGCAACAACCTCACGATCCCAACCTGCAAACACAAAACCCACAACAGCCACAGGCTCCAAATGCCAGTGACCCTAACGCTCCATACTATTTTACAACCCAGCAGCCTCAGCAGACCCCTCTAGGACCATCTGCACCAGGATCTGCACCTGATGCTAATCAGTCACCATACCCTAACTTGCAGCAACCCTCCCAATATCCTGGGGGGTCAGTATCTGCTCCCTCACAGCCAACTCCTGGCCAAACGCCTGCCCAGGTTGAGCAACCAGTTCAGTCTGCGCAAACACCTCAGCAGCCTGTGCAGTCCCCTCATATGCAACATGCCCAGCCGCCTCAACCATCTCAGCCTCAGCCGCCCCAACCAACCCAGCAAGCACCTCCCCCACAGCAGCAAGCATACTGGCAGCCATCTATGCCCCAGTCACATCAACAACCACCTGTCGCACCGCAGAACTGGGCATACGGTGGTTACACGCAAGATTCATTCCCTTCAGTACCACAACAGGAGCCCGTCAAGCAGCCCGTCAAGGAGGAGGCTCTCATTGAGTTTTAGATTTGGAAATGGACGGCATCACTGGTCTTGCCCATGTGTTATATCTGGTGTTTGACTACTATAGTTGGTCAAACAGTGGCGTTTACCGGGTTGTTAGTTTTAGAAGATCAGAATGGATGTACTCTTGGGCACGTGAACGGGCGTAATCATATGTGCTGGTCGTTAAGATGCTGAAACTGTGACACCCTTTACCTGCGTTGGCGCAACATGCACATATCCTCGTGAAATGGAATCTGTGAGGAGGGACAATGGGCCATTGAGCGCTTTCATTGTTTGTATAGACGTGACTGAACCAAACATGTCCACAGAGGCGTCTTCTGACTCTCTTTCTTGACGAATAAAAAAGATTCTGGAATCATCTGCTGTTGTAGTCAACAAGCCGAGTCGGAGTATACAAATCAGGCAATCGAGGCGAGCCAACATCAAACATTCCGTAGCGGCGGTGTAAGCTACTGCAGGTTGGAGACCAATCGGCGTTCAACGGCCGCGCACGCCGCTCACCTTGAATGGTGGGCTCCGCTGACGAAGCCCGACCCGGAGATCTCGACACCGGCTTTGGCGGGGCTACCACGGGCGGAAGAGGGGCATTGAGTCATAGCTTCTTACGATCATGTTTTCATTTCCTCGTCTTATTATAGTACGAATCACTGTTCTGACTTTTAAATAGATCCAGCTTCCCTTTCAGTTTGCTCTTAGACATCATCTTTATCATTATCTCATCCGAGATATCATATCACTCACTCAGATCTCACTCACTGCCTATTCACATCAACATCATAATGGCTCCAACTATCCACCTTGTTCGCCACGCTCAAGGCTTCCACAATCTCTCGATCGAAAATGAGCAAATGCAAGACCCAGATTTAACTCCTCTTGGCGAGGAGCAATGCGCTTCACTCCGCAAGGAGTTCCCTCACCATGACAAGCTTACAAAGCTTTTTGCCTCACCTATGCGCCGCACGGTGTATACCTGTCTCCACGCCTTCGGAACAGATGAGCTTAAGCCCATCGTCGCACTTCCAGTGTTCCAGGAGGTCTCAGCCAACCCCTGCGATACTGGTTCGCCTGTAGCCAAGGTTCAGGCTGAGTTTGAGGGAATCGCCGACTACTCTAACGTGGAGGAGTCGTGGACTGATAAGGGTCCTGAGAGTGAGTATGAGCCTACGCTTGTGAAGCTGACGGCGCGTGGCCTCAAGGCCAGAAAAATGTTGAGAGATCGTGTTAGTGGCGACGAGCACATTGTTGTCGTCTCCCACGGAGGATTCTTGCATTTCTTGACAGATGACTGGTATGGTGTACCTGAAGGAAGAGGCAAGTAGTAGCCCCTGAGACGCCATGGTTTATTTGCTCTCTGACCATGACTGATAGCTACCGGTTGGTCAAACTGTGAATTTCGGTCGTACCAGTTTGTCGACCCTACCGGCAAAGATGATGATGCTGCACTCCTCGAGACTGAAGAGAGCTGGCAGCGACGCCAAGGAAACACAAAGCCTCCTACTCTCACAGAGCTTCGACAGGTCAAATCTGTTGCGCAGAAGCAAATGGCTCCTTATCTGAATCTCATACTGCCAAACTAGACGTCCGAAGACTCTGTTACGACTGGCTGGATAACGTATGACGAGATTTTCTTTCTCAACCCATCGCCCATCGTCGGCTGGCATGAAGGCTAAACAAGCATAGCTTTAGTTAATACTTATTTAGCCATCGTTCTCGGAAGATTAGTCCCTGACTTCTGGATGTTTAGGCGTCATTAGAGGATTTCCGGCTGATTCAGGGTATATTTAATCTTTGCGGTGTTTGTACTCCTTCATAGAGGATCGCTAGGGTAATTCTAGACATACGAATAGATGAGACTTTAGAAGAAGAATAATGACATTAGTTCTCATGCTACATCGTTCGTTTTATAGCAACGGGACGTGACATTGTTGTCTACATCCCACAAAATCGACAACTATCATCGTCATAGCAAACTCTGTCATGTCCCACTCTAATTCCCATATGAACTCCCTGGTTCGTCTAGATCATTTCTCCCAAGCACATCCATGGCCCCCTGGATTTCCTTCCACGTTGTGGTACGAATCTCCACCACTGCGATACCCCAACCGATCTCTGACCTTGGATCCGATCGCAACTTGCATCGACAAAAACACTTCGTACGTGATGCTTGTGCCTTCAGTAGCTCCTGAGCCGCGCAGTCAAGTGGACTCCCGACCTCCTAAGCCAGAAGTGCCCCGTTCATATAAGGCGGGCTATTTTTGAGCAGGCTTTGAAATCGAAAATACTGTTTCTTGTAGAAGTTCTCGCGGCTTGAGTAGATGACTCGAGCGAAGAGTTCAAAGGTAACGTCAGGTTGATTTCGGAACATTTGAGTTTTCGCACATACAAGTTCTTGGAGATCGAAGAACGTTTTGAAGGGCTTCAGCAATACTTTTCCTGTAAATATTGGTGAGCTCTGGCTATTTGTGGGTGCTGATGATCGAGATTGCGAAAATGCCAATGTTCTTCGGCTGGCAATGGGTGATTCATATTCGGGGGCTTTGCTCCCGTTCACAGTTGTAAAATCGACTGTAGATCCAGGTTTTGTCTTATTGCGGGTGTGTTCTTGTATGTTGCTCCAGTCTATACCTTCATTCAAAGGTGTATATCCGACGTTGCCCTCTAGTATATCGGCTATTGGACGCGGTGAAGAGTATTGTAATAGCGGGTCATACTCGTCCGCTGATCTCGAGTTACCGCTCCATGTGCGCAGAACGCTCGATGGCGGTTGTTGAGGCTCTTCCTAGGTTTCTTCCTCCAGAAACTCCGCCAAAGCATCCTGATCTGACTGTTCCAGAGCAAATTCATCACTGTCGACTAAAAGCGGTGACGTTCCTGGCCTGTGAATAGATTTCGGTCCAGTGAGGCTCTCAAAGATTTGATCGAACTCTGGATCACCGTAAGGGTCGTCATAAGGGTCTGGGGATTCTCGTGGAGAGGGGTCCAACGAGGTGTATGAAGAAGCGATTATGTCGGCGTTGGTCGATTGAGGATTATCAACAAGGGTAAAACTAGACCCTAGAGTTTGAGCAACGTCACTACAGGTGAGCTTTAGAGGTGATTTGTCGATGAAAATGCGTTGACGTTTGATGTTGCCCACGTTAGAGCCCGGGCTCTGGGATAAGTGACGTTTCAATGACTGGTCCGGAGAATTGGGCCTGATCGACATATGTAAGAACTAGGAATGAAATCATAAAGCCGGGACGATCGCATTTAACTCACATTGATAGTTGACGATTGTCATTTGGTTGCATATTGACTGGAGTCAGTCCCGCCTTTGAAGAAAAGCGTGTAACGTCATTGGATTCATGAGCCATAGCGTTGTGTCATAGCCATGTCCAGGAGTGGATTTGCTGAAATGCGGATGCTCTCAGAGGTCAGAGGCTCTAAAGTGACGTGAAGAGGTGACGTTTATTCCCACGCAGAAATAAGGGTCCAGAGCCGCTGAAATTTCCAGAATCTCGATGCACTTGTGATCTTCCCATACGTGCATCGACGAAGTTTCGATCATGATCAGCCACTTCCCGTGTGGCTCAGAGCACGCACTTGCCTCATCTGTGACGTGTAACGCCACTATTTTCAAAACCGGTTTAATCCCACGGGCGATTATGTCCGGAGGAAGGAGTGAAGGAGTGAAGGAGAAAAGAAGCAACAAATTGCGGAACCCTTTGAAAGGCCAGTAAAAATTGAAAAGCAAGGGCTGTGAAGAAAATGCAGTTGCTCACGACATGTTGCATGCATTTTTGAGACCCAAATGTGTCTCAACTCTTTAGAGCAATCCCGGGCCTGTCGCTTATCCATTCTGGGAAAGACTGCAGTCTTTTCTGCGCTGCGCATTGGCCCAAAATCTTTAGCCAGGATTAGATCTCTGGTAACCATGTGCCGCCAGGAACAACGCCAGCCCATGGAATTGGCTTTTCCGACTTCAGATAGATAAAATGTCCCCCAATATTGAAGAATTTGGGTAGCCATAACTAAAAAGGAAGCCATTGGGGGTGGGAGAAGTACTAATTG
>JABSSZ010000330.1:0-50036 GCA_013755755.1 Fusarium sp. NRRL 25184
ACTTTTACCTTACTTTTATTAATTTTAGTATAGGCAAAGACTTTTTGGCCTAACCTCTGTAGGTCGCGGATAGATCTCAGGAGCTGACGATACTAGAGCTGATATTAGAACATAGACGACTCTACTCTGCTCTGCCCTGCTTATCCCCCATCTCCGCCCAGTGAAACACACTTACTATCAAGGAGGGGATTTGAACCTTGATTCTTTGTTCCGAGACATTCGTCGTTGAACACAATGCCTTGAACTCAAAATACCTGTATTGGCCATACACAATTCCCATGGTTGGCCGGCTTTTCCGACCGGGCAGGCCAAACGATCCTTCTTGCTACTTGATGCTACTGAGTTCGGTTCTGGCTTGCTTGGCTCGCCTCTGAATCTAGATAGTATGCCCGAGTGACTCAAGCTGCAGTTATCATGCATAGGATTTCGATCTTGCTGGCCAGCCTAACGATAATCATCCTCTTCGAGGTTGGAACGGCAAAAATACGCCGCCCGTGGAGAAAACAGTAGCGGCAGTTGTATGACCCCTTGACATCCTCTATACCGTCGGAATATTTTCCATTAACCACGGGTGCTCTCTATCAAGCCCGTCCCGTTTCAACGGCAACGGTTTCGCCCTGGCAACTTGATTCCCGAGAACCTTCAAAATGTGAGCAGTGTAGGGCTTAAACTTACACAGGTTGATCCGACCGCCGCCAATATCCTAGACGCCAATGCATCTTTAAGTGGAAGGTAATTGGATCTGCCCTGGCGGGATATTACCACGGCGAATAACTGGTCAATATTGATATCACAGCTATTGCATTTCGTATATGTGTTATCCTATGCTATGAGACTGCTGCACCAGGCCCTTGATATTGATACTTGGGTTGATATCATGATAAAAAAACCCTTTTCTCTTCCCGAACATACGTTAGTTACCTGAATGACGAACCCTACTCACGATGATGCCAAATGTTCAGCTTCGCGATACTGGAATGAGAGTTTAGGATCAGTTGGGATGTGAATATACAGTTTTCCTACGTCTGGTCCTCCTAGAGCTTACAAGTTCTCTATGCAGATTCTACGAGAAGACTGGTCGAACCGCTCTCCTTGTTTACAAGCGAGGCTCGCTACATGTTGATGGATGATATGAGTACGACTCTTGAACATAGAATATTCAACTGAACATCGTTGCCCAAGGATATCGAATCTGTATCCGCCTTTTCACTCCCCTCTACAGCATGTCCAACGCTTCTCACATCTTGCATTGTTGTGATTATCTATCAATGGTGATATACCTCGCTTGAGCATGACCGGGGCTGTGTGACAATAGCGAGTTGTATCCTTAAGCTTATCTTTAGTATTGGCCGAGCCGCATCTAGCGGAACTTCGGAAGCATCTGGATCGTGGGTTCAAATAGATACACAATGTGGCCAGGATCGGTAGGTGTGTGTGGAAGCAACAGGCAAGTAGAATGCGTTCACAAAGTTATGGCATATTACGAACAATATGGCAGCGTATCACATTACATAAAACACATGGAGGCAACCCGGCGCAGGTATCCGAGTCTGTGTAGCCGTTAGATGGGGAACGAGTTGAGCCACCAGAGGTTGCTGTGAAGTGTTGTTTCAAAAGCAGTTTCCGATTCATCATAAGACGCCGACCATGGCTCAAAACTTCCCCACACGAGTCAAATCACAATCCAGCTTTCGGGAACGCTGTGTACTGCCGTAATAGAGGCCCTGGACCTGGCATTCATCAATGATTCGCTTGTACCCTATTCACGACCGTAGCCGAACACCGGTCCCGAATCCCAACCACCAAAAAGTATTCCATCGCTGAAGCCCCTCCCAGTGGACTGCCCTGGGCGAGATCGAGTTCCGCCAACCGTTTCATGAAAGGGGAATGAAGTTATATCATCAAGACGAAGGTGCTCAGGTGTGCAGAGCCTTTTCGGGGGTTGGGATTTGACGTCTTTTTTGAATTCAATGCCCCAAAGCAAGGCAATATATTTTATCCTTGCCTCGACCAATGCAGCCAAATGAGAACCGCCCTCACTACCAACTCCAGCCCGAAGCCCTTTTTTTATATCGACGAAGGGTACAACATGACACGAACGGAAGCACCGAAAGACTTGGTGGGAAGGGGAGAGGTGAACTTGGCGCGGACGACGCCGGAGTTTCCTGCAGAGATACATTAGATAATTGTTCATGTCGTCGTTCACCGGGTCGAGTATTAATTACCGTGTGGTCGGGTGACCTTGCCCCAGATTACGCGGATCTTGGTGCCGCGGATCTCCTTCTGGCCCCGGTAGACGAAAGCAACCTTCTTGCCGAGATAGAAGCTATCACGAATGTCAGTATCCAGAGCGTCTGGGAACATTCCTCTCATGTTGACGTACTTGGCGGCGTTGGTGTCATCAACACCCTCAATCTTGATCAGGCTGGTAGCAGGGCGGGTGGTGTGACGAGAGCGCTGGTAGCTCAGGTGACGTCCCCTAAACCAATATCGTCAGTCCAAAATTCTATCGCTCGATTGTGTTCGTGCCGTGGCTTCGCGGAATATCGATATCGAAAATCTGGAAGAGTGCGCACTTGTCTAGGCAAGTACATCCTTCTCATATCGCATGCGTGACGAGCTGGCTGACAGGAGGGTTTACTCACTTGACGTATACTATAGGCAAAGTTAGCAACGAATTCATCAATATTCAGATTTCCAAATTTGCGAGTCGAGCCGAGTCAGTGCGCTCGTCGCTTCTCTGGCGGGCGGGATAAACTCACGTCGGTGACCGGCTTCTGAAGGCATCTTGAATGTGGTATGACTTCCGTCCTCTCAAACAACCTGCGGTTAGTAGATAGCTGATTGTTTGAACGAAAGACCTTCGCGTTGGTGAGGTGCGTGTTTGGTGATTGATCTGTGGAGTGGGGAAGGTGAGCCAATCGCACTTTCCTCGTCAACCCTAGAAGTCACGTGCTGAACCACTTGCCGACATGAAGTGGCGGTTGTGGCTAGTGCGCTCACGATTTTTGGTTGTTTTTAGCAGATATAAACCACCAAGAAAACATTCTGGGCTGATCCTGGATGACGAACATGAATCTGAATCAATCTTGTCTGGAAGACACTTCGCTCTACAATGCTTTACCCAGTGAAAGTGGTGCCAGTATTCTCATTCTCATTCTTATGTTAATTGTTCATACCTGTGAGCGTAGAGTTACCTAGTGGCGGTGTTGGTCCAGCTTGAGCCTGGGTAAGCCTGGACGTCAACCAACATGTAAAGCTCTCTCCAACTCTCTCAAGTGGCACGTTGACACGAGAAACTCAATAACGTTGACTCTCGTGGCTGGGTAGAATGTATTTCGATGTCATGTCATAAATTCCCTCAGAACAGCTGGCTACCTTCGATTTACCGGACTCCTTGATTAGAAGTTGCATTCACCTTTTCCGCCCCAATGATTTCTTGGTGAAGGTTTGGGTTTAGTTAAAGCCGACACCGGGGGGAGAGGGGCCGAGCAGCTCGTGGCACCCAAGTGGTTCGGAATTTGGTGTCCGAGCAAGGCAGGTCAAGATGAGCTCATCAAAGATATTGATGGAGCTCACTATTTTGTACATGTGAGTTTTTATTTTATTTTATGTTAAGTGAAGAGCAGGAAGTAATGTCATTGGCATGCTAACGGCTAGGTATCCAATGACTAGGTACCTGTTGCGATCCTACTGTGTACGCCCTTGAACCACATTGACTTTGGTCTATAATTTATTGTAAACACCTTATATAATTACCGAGTAAGTGATTCATCAATACATTGACCCTTCACGGGCAGGTGCAAGAAACCAGATTCGGATTCTTAGCCGGCTATCTGATGATCGGAGTTTATCGACTAGATTGTTTCTCGGTGCTTGCAGACCTTGGGAGTTGCCCAGTCGAGGTGATACATATCTGGGACCAGGGGTCTGCAGTGGACCTGCCTGGCAAGTCGAAGTGCTGCATGTCACAGACTTCCATCCCTAACAACTATGGAGAAGATCCTGAGACACCGCGGTTGCGCCGTGAGGCCGGATTGTGGTCTACGTGCTTGCCGCCAGATTACGAGATTCAGTTGGGGGTTCTCTATCTGAGTGTCATCTTTTATTAGTGAGCGTTACTGATCTATGTACATCAAGATTAGCAACGTGAGAATGCTTATTACACTTTCCGGAATCGGCAGTGGCATCGTGTAACGGACGACGCTCCGTGTGTGAGAGACGGGAACAACACCGACACCCCAATGTCTTGATAATCAGATTGTACCTAGGCTCGGTGGGCCTTGGTGTGTCCCTGTTGGGGGAGCGGCAGAATAGGTAGAATTGTGCTGGGCTAGGCGGCTCGCCGGTTAGGCAATCCAGGGACCGCCACCGCCGAAGCCAGGACGGACAGGACTCGGTGAGGGATCGATGCCCGGGCATGCCGGAGAAGCTGACAAAGAAGTCGGATTGTTTAGTTGGAGAAGCATCATGCTTCGTCATGCTCACGGCACAAATCAAACTGTGCAATGGACAAGTCTGGGTGTCCTATCAACGGTTGTCATTGTGTTGGTGCGGGCCTGGTCATGAATCACCAAATGACATGAGAGGGGAGGAAAAGGCTGATACTTATGAATATTGGTAACGTATTGCTGAGACAAATAGACACGGAGAGGTTGCTGGGTTGAAGTGTGTGGAAACACCATACGTCAAGCCCGCGACAGACCCCGTCAGACATTGAGTTGCGTAGCATGGCCCCGAAAGCACCGGAAACGATTCGACCGCTTTCGCCTGAAGCAATTGGCCCGGGAGAGAAGAACGGATGGATTCAGTGTCAGTGCAAAAGGACTCCATATGTGTAAACAGGTAGGCAAAATTTAGGCAAAATAGAAGTGAATAGTTTGTGATGAGTCCGGAGATAGAATCGCCGCTGGTACATGTAGACAGCTACCTTAGTACCTACCTACCTTACCTAAGTACCTATGCATCTGACTGATGCCCTCGCAAGGGCATCGCATAATAGTACACATTCATGACTATAACCAATTCAATGTTCATCACCATGGCTTCCTGATCACCGGATCCAGTCAAGACTTTGTTAGGTGAATACCTCCATGTCAAGTAACTAGTGGACGGACCTACACTTTTTTATCCACACACTCTTTTTTTAGGGACTTTCACCTCTGGATTTTAGGGACCCGACTGCATCATAGCCCCATCGCTCACGCAGGGATCCCACCTATCGATGAAGGTGGATGGATTTGGATTGTTACCTTAGCTCCCCCAGCTGCTGTGCTCAGGTCTACGGCGGGCATTGGACGCTCCCGTCGTCATAAAACCTTCCTGGCCAGGCCTCAAAACCTCGTCACCTTTTCCATTTCCATTTCCATTTCCATTTTCCAGATCTCTCTCATACTTCCTCCACTCCCCCGTTTGTCTTGTACAGCTTATCCTCATTTCCTTCTGTGTTGTATCTCGTTCCCCAGTCCACTTGAACCTCAACAATGGATCCGTAGGTGCTCCCTCAACATCAACTTCCAAAACCCCCACCATGACTTTGCGCTCTAGCTGCGAGCTATCATGGTCGCGCTGAGCGTCTTGCGATACGATCGCGTCTCCTCACGCCTCAATGTCTGAACACCACAAATGAAAAAAAAAACTTATTGACTGATACAATTTCTCTTCTAGATGCATGGAGCTCAAGCAGAACACGACAATCGTCGTGCTCGGCGCTTCTGGTGACCTGGCGAAAAAGAAGACGGTGGGGAGCTCCCCCAACTGCCCCTCACATACGGATGTGCTTGTGCTAACATATGATTTTGCTGCATGATAGTACCCTGCGCTTTTCGGTCT
Organism: Fusarium sp. NRRL 25184; assembly: GCA_013755755.1. Classification (NCBI taxonomy): domain Eukaryota; kingdom Fungi; phylum Ascomycota; class Sordariomycetes; order Hypocreales; family Nectriaceae; genus Fusarium; species Fusarium sp. NRRL 25184. Next base: position 5,833 of record JABSSZ010000330.1, read on the forward strand.
TGTAAGTGACTAGTCCAGTCGACAAAGCGCTCTTCTTTCGACTAACATGTCTTCAGTATCGAAACCAGTTCCTGCCCAAGGATGTCAAGATTGTCGGATATGCCCGCACCAAGATGGACCACGATGAATACATTCGACGCATCAAGTCATACATAAAGACACCCACAAAAGAGACTGAGCAGCAACTCGAGGAGTTCACCGGGCTTTGTACCTACGTCTCGGGTCAGTACGACAAGGATGAGTCTTTCCAGGGTTTGGAGCAGCACCTCCAGGAGGTTGAGCAGGGCCGCCCCGAGAACCACCGTCTTTTCTACATGGCACTGCCCCCCAGTGTCTTTACTATTGTTTCACAGCACTTGAAGAAGATTTGCTACCCCAAGAACGGTGTCGCGCGTGTGATTGTGTGTAAAAAATACCCTCATCCTGGTAAAGGTTGGCTAACCATCCCCGCAGGTCGAGAAGCCCTTTGGCAAGGACCTTGCCAGCTCCCGAGAGCTTCAAAAGTCACTTGAGCCTGATTGGAACGAGCAGGAACTGTTCCGAATTGACCACTACCTTGGCAAAGAGATGGTCAAGAACATTCTGATTCTTAGATTTGGCAACTCTTTCCTCGGCGCCACGTGGAACCGACACCACATCGACAACGTCCAGATCACCTTCAAGGAGCCCTTTGGTACCGAGGGTCGCGGGGGCTACTTTGACGAGTTCGGCATCGTTCGTGATGTCATGCAGAACCATCTCCTCCAGGTTCTTACTCTCTTGGCTATGGAGAGGCCCATCTCTTTCAACGCCGAGGATATCCGCGATGAGAAGGTTCGCGTTCTCCGTGCCATTCCAGCCATTGAGCCCAAGAACGTCATCATTGGTCAGTACGGTAAGTCTCTTGACGGCAGTAAGCCCGCCTACCGTGAGGACGACACTGTCCCCAAGGACTCGAGATGCCCTACTTTCTGTGCACTCGTTGCTTACATCAAGAACGAGCGTTGGGATGGCGTTCCTTTCATTATGAAGGCCGGAAAGGCTCTCAATGAGCAGAAGACCGAGATTCGAATCCAGTTCAAGGACGTCACATCGGGTATCTTTAAGGACATTCCCCGAAACGAGCTTGTTATGCGCATTCAGCCCAATGAGAGTGTCTATATCAAGATGAACTCTAAGCTGCCTGGTCTCAGCATGCAAACTGTGGTTACCGAGTTGGATCTCACCTATCGACGAAGATTCTCCGACCTCAAAATTCCTGAGGCATACGAGTCGCTTGTCCTTGACTGCTTGAAGGGCGACCAGTCCAACTTTGTCCGTGACGACGAGCTCGACGCCAGCTGGCGCATCTTCACCCCTCTCCTCCACTACCTTGATGACAACAAGGAGATTATTCCCATGGAGTACCCTTACGGTATGTTTCTAATACGAGGCATACTGAGTTTTACTTACATTATTAATAGGTTCCCGTGGTCCTGCTGTTCTGGACGACTTCACCTCCTCCTACGGTTACAAGTTCAGCGACGCTGCTGGCTACCAGTGGCCAACAACCAATGCTGCTGCTCCTAACAAGTTGTAAGTTCAATAACTTGCATCCTGTAGGCTAGTCTGGGTGCGACGAAATACAGAAACGGGTTGCTAATTTCTGTAGCTAATAACGCCTCCCCTATAATGAGAGAGTCACGACCGATTTCGGACTATGATATCCAAGCCTGATGAGGCAACACAACACCAATCAATGATTTACTCTATATTAAAAAAATTGATGGAAACTGTTGTCGTAACCTTTGCGACATAATGATGGGCACTTGCTTCTGGGAACTTTTTACATGCGTTCACATTGGGGATTGACTTATGGCTTACGAATCACTCAATCAAATGAAAATTTCATTTTCAACCTTGAATTGATCATTCCCAGTTTGGATATAAATGACTTCATAGCCATGATACCAAGGCTCTTTAGGCCTTACCTTATCAATACCTCAATAGGCTGTGGTTTTGGGCCGTGGACACCACAGATGTTGAGAGGTCAAAGGGTTGAAGGACACGGTAGGCTTGCATAAAGACATCATGGATATTACGGAGGCGCATCAATATCGACGTATGTCTCATCATCAATGTATTTTCAAGATAAGAAAGGACCTACTGTATGTGCCAGATAAACTAAGCACAAAATCTACCTTGCTATAGAAACGCTCCTTATTTTCCTACTGATGATGGTAAACTTAATGAATTCGTGCATAACAGGTTATGCAACTTTTACTTTGCCCCCAAAGTGTTGGTGCTGACTTGTGCCTGGCCTATCACATGACTAGGCGTGTCGAGCGCTCGGCCAAATGAAGCAGCAATCAAGACTCCTCCAAAAGTGAACAAACGATTCAGCCGACGAAACAACACCTCGTACACAGACGATCCTTCACGAAAAAAACAAAAAAAACAAATAGAATTTAGGGCGCCAAACTCTATAGCCTTATGTATGATTTGTGCGCGCACCTTCTCACATGACCTGGCAGGTCTTCATTCGTTACCCCAGCGCCTCTGAAGACTTCTCGCCATCAACCTCGCCCTGATATCAACAACTACAACCAACCACCTACTCCTCCAGGATGAGCGATCCTGCCGGCGAAATAGTCCACATCACTCAGGGCTATATACCACTCTCCAAGGTTCTTACGCGACTCGCGCAATCGACACACAATGCGCTCCAAGATCAGATTGCCGCACTGGCAAAGATGCCTTTGCCTGCTGCCGCCATGAATGGAAACTCAACGGTACCGAACAGCGACGTTGAAGACGGATCTGGCGAAAATATCGCCAAAAAGACATCGATACTGAACTTTGCTATGAGGGAGCATCGGAAATGGGTTAAAGCGCTTGTTATTACAGAATGGAGTCGAAAGGCCGATATGGTTAGCAAGCTTATTGACCTGAGATTTCACCTCCAAGGGCAAGAGGTCTTGTTCTCCGGAGCCCTGGATGTTATGGGTCACGTCAAAAGGGATCTAACATTTGCGAGAATGCCAAGTCCTGATCTGAAAACAGCCCTCCAGGTATTGTCAACTGGAGAGGCCGCTTGGATGCCTGATGTAGGTTTTGCGCATCGCGAGACGACGACGATCAAGCTGACTTTGCTACTAGCTCTCCTATATCGAGCCACCCCCCTTAACACGACAGGAACAAATTCAATGGATCAGCGATCTTGATACTCAACTATCATTGCGACTTAACCTCGAAGATTTCGACAAGATCCCATATCACTTCAGAAACTACGAAATCGATTCCGGCCGAGTAACATTTAAAGTTGCGGGAGAATTCGAGGTTGATCTCACAATCGCAGACGAAGATTTCGAGAAACAGTTTTGGTTCATCGACTTCCGGTTCGCTTTTGAGCCAGCAGCATCCTCGATTCCTGACGGTCTAAAGAATTATCTAGAGGGGCAGGTAAATGATATCCTCAGCAAAGACGGACTGTTAGGCTGTTATCAATTCCTACACGAACTGGTCCTCACACATAAGCTCAACGAGCTCAAGAGACAAGCAAGTCAGCTTAGCAGAGGCTCATGGACGGGAACACTCAAGGTCGAGCCACTCAACCGAGCGCTGGCAATTCAATATTGGACTTCGCGCGCACAGCTTGGTAGTCCGAAGAGTTGGATCTTAATCGCCGTCAACAGCGGCCGGAAGCCAAATGGCCAACCTGCCCCCAAGTCGTCAAGTCACTTGATGGCCAAATGGTATCGAGACAACAAGGAGGTGAAGGACACGAATATCTCTTTCGACGTCGACAATTTATCAGCCGAGACCCTTCTGAAGACGGTTATTGGCCGTCATGTTGAATTCCTCTTGGGCAGTATACATAGCAGATTGCAAGCCTTTCCTCGTTTCCAAAATCGAGATGCTGCTATGATTTTGAATATCTCTCACGATGATCCCGCGACTTCATTTCTAAGTATGCAGGTCGGTTACAAAGACAGCGCATCCTTGCTTGTGGAGCCAACAACCGGTGTTTTCGCTGTTAAGCCTCATTCGAAGTTCACTATTCAACACGAGCATTTATTAAATAACGGAAAGAATCCAGCGGATGATGGCGCAACATGCTTGGAGAATGTGAGATGTGGAGTCATGGAAGATGAGCTTATTCGCCGCGGAAGCACGACAGGTTGGAATACTAAGAAGAGTCCTATGAGCAAGGACGAGTTGAGAACTTTGACCAATACCCGCGAATGGACCAAAACTATTTGGCTTCAGAGAACTGGCTGGGAACCAAACTGGTTTGTTATGGTCATGCTGAGCCCGAGCGGGGATGCTTGGTGGCTTGTTGATGTGTAAGTTGGGATAAAGTACCAATAGTCGTGTTTGCGATGCACTAACAGGTTTGATAGCAGCCGAAATGCAAATGGACAGTCCAATCGCTTGTCATCGAAGCTCCCTCTCAATAAGGGCTATCCTCATCTTGAAGATGAGTTCTGGAACAGCCTAACCCTGTTCGCGACTGGCATGATTGCTCATGCAGTGGACCAACACGAGCTTTATCGGCACAACATCAAGTTCCTACTGCAAGACACAAGAAACTGGTCTCTTCCTCAGCAGGTCCGACTCCCGACCCTCGAAATCTCTCTCTCAGACATCTTCCCATCTATGGTCTTTACCATGGCAGAGAAGGATGATGCAAAGGCTGTAAATGAGTCCAGTGCTGGTACAGAGACTTCTAGCCTTGGACCAGTTGCGCCAACTGCTTCCACATCGGGCATTTCAACCAGGCAACCATGGGCGCACGATATTGTCTCAATCAGGTTCAAGGGGGTCGAGCCTGTAGACAAACAAGCCTCTGGTGCAGGCGACCCCATCTCAGATGTTTCTTTCATGTGCATTTCCGATGCTATCATCAAGGTTCGCAAACCTGCGAAGTTCGCCATGCTCAAGGGCCATATGGTTGGTCGCGATGTCTCTTGGAAAGCGCGAACGGGTGAATTTTGCTTACGAATGCGTTCAAATATCGGACGATCTATCTTGGAGAACCTGAAGGCTCGGGTCAAGGCCGTGGATCGGTTTGTCAGCTTCTTTGAATCATTGGATAAGGCGAGGGGCTTTATCAAGGCCGAGTCAGTGAGTTTGAAGGAGGTGACTTTCTCTTATGGACCTCCAGCATCACAGACGGTCGAGAACGCCGAAGCTTCGCGTCTCTGGAGAGTGGCACTGAATCTCTCCAACAATGATATTGACATCCAGGTGCAGGAGACTAATCCTCATCTTCCAGTCACTGATTTGATGCAAAAGCTTGTCAATGGTGCTAATGGTATTGGGGCTCTTATGGACTGGCTCCCCGTGTCCCTGCCAACCATGGAAGCTTTCAAGAAGATCAGGGAGGCATGGTCAGATATCGAAGCCCGTCGCCAGGGACGATTTAAGTTTATAATGAATTCAACGGATGAAATGTCATTTCAGTACCTCCTTGCTGATACTGGCCCTAGAAACCAGCAGGTCCAGCGCAGCATCACATTCCTCGGCCAGATCAAGCAGCGTCGAGGCGAGCCATGGTGGCATATCGAGCGGAAGATTCCTTCCAGCGGCTGGCCTTCAAACGATGAATTCTCTGCAGCACTCAAGCCCGTTTGGGATGGGAAGGGGGATGATTGGAGCGGTCTTGTCACTGGGGCAGCAGGCCGACCAGAGAATGGCATCATCGGTCTTCTTCTAGCCATCGACGAAGCTATCCGGCCACTGGCTGGCTCGACTTTTCAAAACAACTCAGAGGTGGTCATCTTGGAGTAAAACAAACACACTGGACATATTACGACGAGCTTAATTTCCATCAACCGTGGAGTTTGACGAGCTTCTTTTTTTATTATCATCATTAGACGAGCGGCGAAATGGGGGGTTTTAAACAAAGCGGATGAGAGTGTTTTTGTGATAGCTTAATGATACCTCTATATGAACACGGAATACCACTATATTGATTACGGTTCAGGCCGACAAAACCGCTGATTAGACAATATTGTAAATGACTTGACTTGCTATTGCATCTCGCTGCAAGAAGTAACCTATATCTTTCTATTGCCCCTCAAGTAATAATACAGCTTTTTGTCCCAATAGGCATTCAAACTTCCGTTCTAAAACACCTCTGGTCTTGTTCCATCACCAAAGTATATATATGCATGATTCCCCGCTACTTAAAATGCCGTACGGGGATCCGTGAAGTCGCAACGACAGCAAATTGCTGAATGTCGTTAAGATACTCCAGGCCCGTAGCTTCAAGGCCCTCCTTCGCCGCGGCGGCAGCATCATAGCCAGCACGCAGGCTGGCGACAGCACCAATGCGAGTGAAGGAACCACCAGCGACAGCAAGACGCCCGCCAAAGTTCTGTGTCAACTCGGTGTGCGCAGCGCGCAGGCGATCCTGGTGGCCAACGTAGTGCTGAGGGATGCACTCTCTAGCAAAATTGGCTGTGGCATAAGCTGGTGCATCGCGCGGGATGCCGAGATGACGCTCGAGCAGATTGCGAGCTTGGGAAATGGCCTCTTCCTCAGTAGGGGGTGTGACATCAGGACGATCGTAGTAGTGGCCGCCCATGAGGACGAAGAGCTTGGTACCAGCAGGCTCATCCTTGGAGCGAGTCTGAACGTCAGAATCAAAAAAGACACCGAGAGCGTTCTCAGGGTTAAGCTCAGGGGCCACGGAGTTGGGGATGAGATAACCGAAACCAGGAGGCTTAAGATTTTCTTGAGGGAACCAGATGTTGACAGTCATGACAGAGACGGAGTGTGCTGTTGAGAGCGAAGGGAGTTTGTCTCCTGCGAGACGAGCAACATCTTGTGCAGATAGCGTTGAGATGACCTTATCGTATACCTTGGAGTTGTGCTTGGACTTGTTCTTGACGTTGGAACTGGTAATCTGACATACGCCGTTAGTGACATCGACCAGACTACAGGGGGAAGATAGCTTACATGAACTTGCTGGTCAGCTTTATTATAAACGACATCCTGCACGGCCTCGCCAGTTTTTATAGTGACATTCGATTGCTCCCGTAGGGCAGCAGATAGAGCTTGCGGCAGCGACTCCATGCCCTTGTCGCCAAAGTCCACCAGCACACTCCTTGGCTCCAGTGCCATTTTCTGAATCTGCCTGTCCTGGCCCAGAGTTTCGAGGAGAGTCTGCTCAGCCACAGGCATAGGGCGCGCTCTCAGGCCGGGGTTTGGCAGGTACCAGCCCCAATACACGCGATCTAGAACACAGCGAGCGCTCAGCTTGTCGATATCACCGCCATATATACCATGCATCATGGCTGAAGCCAAGGTACCTGCGCCCTTCCGGCTGTTACTCACGGCGTAGAGCCATTCGGATACAGAGTAATCCTTGGAAGGGAGATATCTCTTGCGCAAAGAGTTTATACCGAGTCCAAGACTGGCACCGATGCTCTCAAGGTAGAGCGGCTCACGGAAGATATCGAAGATGCTAACATTGGGGGGCATGGGAACGAGATGGTCTGGGTAGTAGATATATCGTGGCTTCTGACTAGGCGAGTTGATAACGAGTCCAAGATCGAGAGCCTAGAGTGTGGCATGTTAACGGGGCGCTCTTTTGGTGCTGCAGCAAATGTTCTCACCAGATCGTAGAGAACAAGGTCATCGAAGCGAAATGTGTTGCCAACTAGAGAAGACAACGACCGAGCACCGCGCTCAAAAGATACGGTACCGCTCTTCCCCTCAATATCGACCGGTACTCTATCTGTCTTGATCCATCCTCCCAATCTATCGCTCGATTCGTATAATGTAATCTTGGCCGTCGAGGGGAGTTTCTTTGCGAGGTAGTATGCCGCCGTGAGACCCGTCAATCCACCTCCCAAGACTGCAATATTCGCGTCCTTCGCCTGCGAAACAAATGTCCGTACATTGTTGAAGGACTTTGTGTAATTGCACGCGACAATGGGTCGTCGCCGAGTCAGTGCCGAGCCTGCGCTGAGGCTGCGGATGCCATCAAGACGTCGGAGGGGCGGTTGGAGGTGTGATTTCGCTGGTGAGCTTAGGAGAGCTACAGCCGTAGATTCTGCTCGACGGCGACTCATTGCTAGAAATCAATTGATCATGGCCGAGGTGCTGAGTATGTATGAGTATATGTTACGAGAAAGAGGAAGATCGAAAGATGGTGGAGTGTTGAACCAAGGGTCCCGCGCCATGAGCCGGCATTCTTCCGTGTGCGTCATCAACACCGCGGAGAAAGGACTACCAATACTATACTGCAAGGCAGGTAATTTTAGATGCTTGAATTCATATGCAAAGTCTTCTTTAGCGAATCATGAGATTACAATATCACAAATGGTTAGGAACAATCATTGTAGCCATGAAACCTGTCGTTTTCATTCTCCCCACCGCGCATACCACTTTGAAGCATCATGATGCGCAATCTGCTGGCCTATTTTTGCTTCTTGGCCTCTATGTATATGATACTAAACAAGATGGCTTGGGCTGCTTCAAAATACAACCAAATAATACCAAACCCCCAAACGCCCTTCCATGCTCTGCCACATCGGCCATAGACATTACAAAGCAACCGTAAAAGTACATGTCCTTCGTTCACAGCTTTTCTGTTCATCAAGGCCGCATATTTGCCATCCCTCGGCTTCTAGGGACTTTGACCATGGGTATCGTGATCTCTTTTCGATCAATCTATCTCCCTTTTCCTCCTCTCATTTTCATTTAACCAATGACATCAGTCTCTTGCTTGACCTCAGTCTCCTCCCCCTTGATGAGCTCTTCGGAAACTTGGTCATCCACAAACTTTCTCTCACTTGGGTGCTCTGTGCTTTCGCCAGCGGTCCAGACCTTGTCCTTAAAGCCACCTTGCTGGCCTTCCTCGTGCGCAAAAGCGCAGTTCGGGTTGAGGCAAGGGTTGAACCTGCACTTGGTCTTGACGTGAGTGAATTTGCAGTCGGCATTTGTGCAGCCAGCGCCGTTTCGACAGAGAGGCATCGATGGGTGCTTGAAAGGGCACTGGGGATTTTGACAGTTGGGGAAGAACTTGCAGTCTTGCTCGCTCTGGTGGGCCAGACGAGCCGCTGGTGAAGGATGTCGCGCGACGCATTTTCGGTTCTTGCATGCAGCTCCGAAACTGCAGTTATCGTTTACATCGACCGATGTTCCAGGGGGGGCGGCGGGTGACTGGTGAGCAAACTTGCAGTCCTTGTTGGTACATCTCAAGTTGTACTTGCAAACCGTTTCGTCCGGATTCAGTTGCTCGCGCTTCTCGCCGGACATGTCGACATCCTCGCCCTCACCCTCGACACCAACATTATTGCTGCTTTGTCGGTCGTTAAAACCCTTGCGGTAGTTACCTCTGCCGGGGTGTTGCGTACGGTCGAATAGAGACTTTCCTCCACGGCGCTGCTGTCCATATCCACCCTGGAATCCACCATTGGTCATGATTTGTTGCATTTGAAGCATCATCTGGCTCTGTTGTTCCAGAATAGCGGCGAACTCGGCTGAGTTGGGTTGGCCACCCTGCATCATCCACTGCGCCTGAGGACCACCAGCAGCCATGTTAGCGAGACCGGCCTGAAGGTTAGCAGTGCGGTTGTTGTGTCGTCCCATTCCACCTCGGCCTGTTCTAGGCCCATTTGGCGGTGTACGGCCATGAGTATTGATACGTTCGCTTCCTGTTTGGCCTCTAACACGATGAAGTGCAGAATCGCCAGCTCGGTCCATGGCTTTGTTCATCTGTCCGAACATGCGCTTATCACGTCCCCCGCGCTGATTGCCGTTTCGCATTGAGCGCGGGCCGGTAGGTCTTGTAGGAGTCAGTGATTTGGTGATATGGGGTAATATGATGGGGTTGGCATACGCATTCAATTCTGACACATCACCAGCATTCATGTCTGTATCTATATCGCCTTCTGTTATTGCGTCTTGACTTGTACCAGACGCTGCGTTGCCCCCACCGTTAATCTGGGCATTTAGAGCATCGATCTGTTCAAAGAGCCACTGAGAGAAGTTGCGAGTGCTGGGATCATCCGAGCCAAGGCCAAGTAGATCTCCCGAGAGTTCGGCAGCGATTTCATCCTGAGACTTTCCGTTCACAAGCATGAGTATAATATACTCTGCTAGGGCGGAGTCATCGGCACCGCCAGTTCCCCATCCAACCTCGACGAGTTTAGGCTGGATGGCGGCATTAAGAGCCTCAGCCAGGGGCGTGTTGAGGCTGACTTCGACGGGCATGATGAATGAGTGCGCAGTCGTAGTCGGGGGAATGAGTAGTTTATGTGGTGAGATTGAGGTGAGTTTTGGTGGCGGAAGAATTCGCCGCGAAGTAGGGTCGGAGGCGAAGCTTTCAGTCAGGGACGCGTCTTTGAAATAGGTAGAGTAAAATAAATCGCGTCGCGTGAGCTAGATCCTGGTCGCAATGTAGCAAGGAGCGCAGACGTCGAGTCGCTAGATGTGGGGTGATCTGGTGATGTTGCGACGTCGTACGAATCAGCAACGGAGCGAGGTTTTGGTTAATTGTAGATAGAGATGAAGTTGGCAAAGGTCTGCTTAAGACGCAGAAGTCGTCAAGAATGGGTCCGTCAGTGGAGTCACGTGATGAAGTCGATCAGTTATTGTTCTGTGGTTCATGCAGGTGTGACTTTGTTCGGTTTGTAATAAAGTTAGCACAACTGAAAGTCTTTCCACTTGTCCATTCACTGACGTGCAATCGCAGTGAACAATGCTACTATTTGGGCTGTTATCTATTGCTAATCAAACAAAGAGGCTCTTTCATTCGCGACAAAAAAAAAAGATAATACACTATCACGGACCAGAAGCTTCGGTGACCAACGAATAAGAAGTACATGCGATTAGTCATGCCTTTGTGGCATTCATAATGGAACTCTCTTTATCAACATCAGCTGTTGGCTTTTGTACGGGAATGTTGGTTGTTGTTCTGACGAAAGGATATACTTCTTTCTTCCCTCCTCCATTAACATAAAGCTATTTATAGAATCATGATGAACACCTCCCTTTTCTCAGTCATCCGAGAGAAGGAATGACGTTTGTTTCTTTGTACTACTCAAGCTTGTTTCCTTACAGACTGAGAACATGCACCGGTATCCCATTACCTCGGATACTTAGCGAGGCTTGGGGGTCTGTCAAGTTGGACTTTTGAGGGCTAAAGGATGGTGCTGGCTCTGCGTAGATGTCAATGTTAACGTTCATTACCACCCAAGGTTACATTTCTCCTCTTTCCAAGTTTATCAATTGCTTTGTTACAGTTTTTGGATGTCTTGATTGATGTCAGGTGGCAGATTTTGGAGCTTTCCCCGAGTCTACCAGTCTAGGTACTATATCCAGCCCTAGGTAAATCTGAGGGGTTGGGGTTGGCTGAGACAACATGTTGCCACCCATGTGTAGGTAGGTCACTCAAGGAAAGAATTTGAAGCCCGCCTGGATAGTCGGTATACAGTCGTGGTCAGGATATCGTCCGTTGCTATCAAGTCTGAGTTTTTAGCAATTTTCTAATACTAACTTAGTACCTTGCTATGTGAACGAGAATCCACGACAGCACACGACTGAGCTCCCAACCAAGATGTAGAGTATCAATCATGCTATGGGTCGTCAAAACCTGAGATTCTAGACCACAATCATCTCTCTGCAGATGCAGTGTGAGCAGCTGATGTAACATCAGGCTTGAGCTGCAGCAAAGAACAGCCTCGTCCCCTCTCTACGAATCAAGCTACCATAATTCCCCTGGTGCTGAGGGGCTGTACCACTGCCACTACTTGCTGACTGGTTCTCATCTCACTATCCTCATCCTTATCCGTTTCATTGTCGGGCGGTAGTCTCCCAGCCCTGCTACTGTCGCAAATATAGCAACTGGCTGACCATTGAGTCAATCATATTCGGCCATTATCTCACCACTGCAAGCCGTGGCTTTAGCCCCTCAAGTGCCGTGTCCTATGGCCCTAGATAATCACGCAGCTGCTCTACTGACCGGAACTCGGCTGGGGCTGCAACGCATGTCGAAGATCCCACTTACCCAACCTTGCCTTGATGTATTGAATCCTTGATTGAAACCAATCCATCCATTCCTATCTCTGACCATTGGATACATCCTCAATTGCTGGCTTCCTTTCTCTCTCTGGTGCAGCACAAAAGGCCACGGCCAGACCATCTACAAACCGCAACCGCTGAAAATCTCGGGTGGTAGTGTAACGTAACGTTGCGCGCACTTCAAGGTTGTCTGTCATACCCTTCCTCACCTCTCCCTCCTGCAGCTCTAGCTAATGGAGGGCCCTGGAGGCTGGACGGATCCCAACATCGAGCTATTGGATTGGCAGTGCAGTGCCTGTCTGCAGCTGTATATCGAAAACAAGCTCGACGCCATCCCATCGAATCAGCCTCTGTCGGGAGATAAATAATTCAATCCCGCCCAGCCAGCCCAGCTCCAGCTCCAGCCAGGCTAGGGATCATCACTCACTGCCTATTTACGAGACGAGGCGGAGCTGGAGGATCATCGCCAGTCTTATTAAACGGGGCCTGGCGCTTAAAATCCTCCGTCCTATTCATACCCACCCAAAATCATTCATCCCTTTATACAGTACATAAGCACTTATCAGCTCACCCAATTCACATTTTCCTCTGTACCTTTCAATTCTCATCGTAAAACATCGGCGATATGTGGTCCAAGGCCAAGGCTCTCTTGGCCATCGCCGCCTTCGCCCTCACTCCCGTCGACGCCATATGGCCAGTGCCCAAGAAGATCTCAACGGGAGACAAGGTGCTCTTCATCGATCAAGGCATCGATATCACCTACAATGGAGACTTTGTATGCTGGACACCCCCTGGTTCTGTTTTTGATTCCTGTAACCACTCCGCGCAACTTGATACTGAGACCTTGCTTGAAAAACAGATGCCCTACACTTATAACTACCAGCCTGATGCCGGTTCCAAGTTCAACAGCAAGCAGATCGTTCAGGCCGGTGTCTCACGTGCTCTTCAGGCCATCTTCAACGACAACTTTGTGCCATGGAAGCTTCGTGAGCGCAACTCGGATTTTGAGCCGGATCTGCAGAAGAAGCAGTGGGTGAAGTCGCTCAAGATTGTCCAAACCGAGGAGGATGACAAGAGCACTTTCAAGCCTCTCGCTGGTGAGGTTGATGAGTCGTATTCACTCACACTTTCTGCAAAAGGTGAGGCCTCTATCAAGGCCAAGTCATCCACAGGTATCCTGCACGGACTCGAGACCTTCCTGCAGCTCTTCTTCAAACACAGCTCTGGTACTTCATGGTACACGCCACACGCGCCTGTCACCATCCAGGATGGGCCCGAGTATCCTCACCGTGGTATTCTTCTTGACGTTGCCCGTAGTTTCTTCGAGGTTGAACACATTAAGCGCACCATCGATGCCATGTCCTGGAGCAAGCTGAACCGTCTTCACCTTCACATAACTGACTCGCAGTCTTGGCCTCTTGAAATTCCTTCTCTGCCCAAGCTGGCAGAGAAGGGAGCATACCGTAAAGGCCTCACCTACTCTCCCGAGGACCTCGCTGGAATTTATGAGTATGGTATCCACCGTGGAGTCGAGGTGATCATGGAGATTGACATGCCTGGCCACATTGGTGTGGTCGAGCTTGCGTACAAGGATCTCATCGTCGCATATAACGAGAAGCCATACCAGTGGTGGTGTAAGGAACCACCCTGTGGTGCGTTCCGGATGAACAGCACCGACGTTTATGACTTCCTCGACACATTGTTCGAGGACCTCTTCCCTCGCATCTCCCCATACAGCGCATACTTCCACGCTGGCGGAGATGAGCTCAACCACAACGACTCCATGCTCGACCCGGGTGTGCGCTCCAACAAGACTGAAGTCCTGGCACCTCTCTTGCAGAAGTTTGTCGATTACACCCACGGTAAGATTCGTGACGCTGGGTTGACTCCGTTCGTTTGGGAGGAGATGATTACTGAGTGGAATATGACACTCGGAAAGGATGTTGTGATTCAGTCGTGGCTCGGCAACGGCGCTGTCAAGGCCATGGCTGAGGCTGGCCACAAGGTCATTGACAGCGATTATAACTTCTGGGTGATTAATGATTCAGTGTTCTGGAAAATGTGACATTTGCTGACTGATTACCGAAGTACCTCGATTGTGGTCGTGGACAATGGCTCAACTTTGATAACGGCCAAGCTTTCAAGACCTACTACCCCTTCAACGACTGGTGCGGCCCCACCAAGAGCTGGCGCCTCATCTACTCCCACGACCCTCGTGCCGGCCTGTCTGAGGAGGCTGCCAAGCTTGTCCTTGGCGGTGAGGCGGCCGTATGGACAGAAACCATCGACAGCGTCAACCTTGACACTATTGTCTGGCCCCGCGCCGCCGTTATGGGCGAGGTTCTCTGGTCAGGCCGAACTGACGCCTCGGGCCAGAACAGATCGCAGTACGACGCTGCACCTCGACTGGCTGAGCTGCGTGAGCGCATGGTGGCTCGTGGTGTAAGTGCCTCGCCAATCCAGATGCCTTTCTGCACACAGGGGAATGCTACCGAGTGCGCACAGTTCGATGGATAAGGAAGCGGGCGATGTTATTCATAAATTTCCTTGTACATAGTTTGGTTAAACAGCAATTAACAGAATCTTGCCCAGTAGTTCGCTTGCAGTGAATCCTGAAACGGAACCGGAAGGAATGCGGGGCCGAAGTCTCGGCACGGTGAGCGGAGCATGCCGGCTCCGAAAGAAGCTTTGTGGGGCATGAAGTTGAAGATGAAGTCGAAGCGGACGCGATTGTTACTCCGCATGATCCGCTCTTCACTTATCGGTTCACCGCGGGCACCGTATGGGTTGCATACTGACATCTTGAGGCATCTACGCTAAGTCTTGATCGTCACTAGGCCCGTAAACCTCGGCATGTGAAGAAATCCGGGGACGATTAGGGGAATAGATGATTGGCTGAGGAAATACAACCAATGATCTGACATGTATGATGGGTTAGCCATCGCACTCGTGAGCGTTCATTCGATGGACCAGTTCTCTTTGTGCTGAACTAAATATGGGCTTGTGCTCTGTAGATCAAGTTGCCGAATCGGGTATCCTGATCGTTAAGTTCATACCCGCCGGTGTTAGAACCGAGAAGGGTTTTCCACTCCGACCTCGCGTTTTATTTAGCTTTAAGAACGAAAGTAAATTTCGGCATGAGATGAGAGTAGAGTTTGCGAAATCTGGGGAAGTTGCTGTAAGTCATTATGGTTCTAACCAACCTTGACTCTCAGAGGTTTGGCTTGCGAGACCATTCACAGCCAAGACGAGGCTAATGAGTCAAGGAAGAACAACACCAACGCACTGAGAAGTAATAACTAGAGGAATCCGGTAATCTATCGCCGATTTGAAACATCGATTACCCCGCCATCATGCAAAGCAAAAAAATCTCCTCCCCATACAAAGGTCATGCATATGAAAATCCCCTCTTGATCACTAACACCGCCTCGGTATGAAGCCAGGTGTTTCGTTAATACCATACCGCTTCAGGGAAGAGATGGTAAAAGTGACGTCTTGTCCTGCATTTCGCCCATAATAAATCCTCGGGCACGGAGACTCGGTTATCCTGATATTTCCGTTCCTCCAACAGTTGCTCTGCCACGAGACTAGCCTATCCAAGATGCAGAGAATGGGCAGGGAGTTATATCATAAGCTTCTAGATCCATAACTAACGGCGGTTGAGGCCAGTGGGTTCTGCATCTGTTAAGTCCTCGTCTGTGCTCCTGATGCTCGGATAGATACAACCGCACATGACTTGAAGCGATACCCACACTCTATAATTGCTTGAACCCCAGGATACTATTTCTACCAGACAAACTTTAGCTTGTTGCGTTTGACTTTCTACTACTTAGTCATTGGTGATCTCTTCAACATGGGTGTCGTGGAAGCTCTTCTGGAGCAAATCTCCGTCAAGACCGCATTCATCGTCCTCTTCGTCGCCTATGGAGTCTACTCTATCATCTGCCGCATTGACGAACACCGAAGAATTAGACGCCTCGGTCGCTATGGACCTCAATTGAAAACATATGCTCCTTGGAGTAAGTCAAATCCCCCGCTAGCATGTTGAGTCCATTCACATTTAACCCTTCCAGGCCTTGATCTCGTCGTGAGATTCGTCAGATCTACCGTCAAACACAACAACCTGGCATCCTGGAGAGATGGTATCTTTGGGCCTTTGAACTCGTGGACGGCTGAGGCTCGTCTTCTTGGTGTCCGAACAATTTTCACCGCCGATCCAGCGAACCTCAAAGCAATATTGGCAACCCAGTTCGTCGACTACGGCAAAGGACAGCCATTCCACGCAGAATGGGAGGACTTTCTCGGTGATAGTATCTTCACTACTGATGGCCCTTCATGGCATGCTAGTCGACAACTCATCAGGCCTCAATTTACAAGGGACCGTGTGAGTGACTTGCACTGCTTTGAGGCACATATGCAGACTCTTTTCAAGGCCATTGCAAACCGAGGACCACTTCAAGGCGAGGGCCAATTTGTCGACATGGACAATACAGATGGAAAGGTCTTGGATATCAGCGATTTATTCTTCCGCTATACTCTCGACGTGGCTACTGAGTTTCTTCTCGGGTGGGATGTCAAGTCTCTCACGTGAGTAACCAACACAACAAATGATATGGATCATTCACTAACATGTACAACTCAGGACACCAAAGCAAGAATTCGCAGAAGCCTTCAACGAAGTCCAACACATTCAAAACATCATCGCTCGCGTAGGAAAACTCCGCCACATCATCCCCAAGTATCGTTTCTGGCGCGGTCTCAATACGGTCAACCACTTCATCAACTTCTACATTGAACGTGCACTCCGTCTAAGTCCCGAGGAATTGGCTTACAAGACAAAGGACGATCACAGCTATACGTTTCTGCATGCACTTGCTGGATTTACACGAGACCGAACAGTGCTCCGTGATCAGATAATCGCTGTTCTGCTTGCGGGGCGAGATACCACTGCTGCGACGCTATCATGGACTCTCTATGAACTTGGCAGATATCCTAATGCTGTGACAAAGTTGCGTGCTGAGATCATTTCCACCCTTGGAAATGAGCGCACGCCAACATATGAGGATCTCAAGAGTATGGGTTATCTCAAGGCTGTTCTCAACGAAACTCTCCGTCTATACCCGGCTGTCCCTTTCAACGTTCGTCTTGCTCTCAAGGATACGACCCTTCCTCGAGGCGGCGGTCCAGATGGTTCTGAGCCACTCCCCGTTCTGAAGGACTCGCCAGTTGCATATTCCACCCTCGTCATGCAGAGACGTTCAGATCTGTATCCTCCTATCAGCGACACCTTTGCTGATCCTCAGATCTTCAGCCCAGAGAGATGGGCCCACTGGCATCCTAAACCCCATGATTATATCCCTTTCAACGCTGGTCCTAGAATTTGCATCGGTCAGCAGTTTGCTTTGACTGAGATGAGCTATGTTCTGGTCCGCCTGTTCCAGAAATTTGATCGTGTGGAGAGTCAGATGAAAGACATTGATGGAGGTGAGCCCCTCCTCAAAGCAGACATTGTCTTGTCACCAGGCCAGGGAGTCAAGGTTGCATTCTGGGAAGCCCGGAATTAGTCTCTTGGTGTTGTGTGAACAATGATGATTGTGTGGACGATGCACAAATTTGATATGCACGATATCTAGATGCTCCTAGTCACAATATTTCCCCATACCAATTGGCTGATGTCTTCTTGAACTGTCTTAATCTTCAAAACCTGTCCCTGTTTCCAGCAACTGAATGCCGAGACAAAGTCTACTTCCTACCAAAGCTATCTCTTACAGCCTTTCCAAATCTTTCAATGGCCTTGTTCATATTCTCGGGCGTTGCAGATGCATATGTCGCTCTGAAGAAGAGTCCCGGTGGTGCCTTGTCCTTCTCAGTCAGGAACCACGAGCCCCGGGCGATAAGAACACCATTCTCAATGCAAGAGTTGAATATCTCTTCTTCGATATCGACGATACTTCGCTTTCCTGCTTCAGGATGCTTTGTATGATCAATATTAATCCACATCTTTGAGAGTTAGTTGACGATTTCCCTTTGGATCGATGCGGAGCACTTACAAACATGCCAGCGACAGGAGGAGTCCAACTGACAAGATCACTAGGTAGATGATCTTCGCAAGCGGCCAGAAGAGCATTTCGCTTCTTTGTATACTCCAGTCGCAAATTCATCAGCCATCGCAAGTAACCCTCGTGTCCCCATGTCTCATCAAGCAACTTATATAGAATGACCTGAGAGAAACCACTGGGCCCCTGGCTTGCGACTTCGGCGTGTCGAATATACCGCTCAACAATTTGTTCTGACGCTGTTATCCAACCAAGACGAGATCCTGGCACGAGAACCTTTGAGAAGGAGTCCATACGCATAACTCGTCCGTCCACATCGATGCTTAGAAGTGAGGGAATGAGAGACGATACAAACTCCTCAACCGTCTCTGGTGGTGGTACTTCTGGTTGGTCGCGCCCCGTGTAGGGCTGCATCTGGAGGAAGTAGTATGGCTCGTCTTCGATGATGTATATATCATGCTTCTGTGCCACGGCATAGATGGCCTTTCGTCTCTCGGTTCCCTGTGTTGCGCCTGTGGGATTCTGTCCTGAGGGAACAGTATACAACACATGAGGCTTCCTCGAACCTCGTTCTTTAGCATCCCAGTTTGACAATAGCTCATCCATAGCCTCGGGGACGAGGCCCTCTTCGTCAATCGCCACGCCAAATGCCTTTACACCAAGAGGACCAACTGTTTCCAGGGCAGTCGAGAAGCTGAAATCTTCAGTGAGTATTGAGTCACCACGATCCTTGTCACAAAACATTCGCAGCGCCTCTTCCAACGCTCCGGTGCTGCCGATTGTCTGGCAAACTTTCCAGTCTGCATAGGGAGGGTTATACACAATCTCAGTGTGTTCTGTCAAGTATCTCATCATCTGCGGGGACCCCGTAGCTTGGCCGTAGTTGCAGGCGATGGACAAGTCATAAGTGCCTCCGCGATCTCTCACGTCATATTTTCCAATTGTTACAGTTTGGCCCGATTCTTCAGTCTCTTCCTCGGAGAATTTTGGTGCGACGGGGACTTTGAAACCGAGTTCAGCGATGGGGAAAACTTCACTGGACGGCAGGCCACCGCCCAGGGAGATAAGGCCAGGTTTCTTCATGTAGCGAGCTGCTTGCTTAAGAGTGCATGGTTCTCGCACTCTACTCTCATGACTCAAATGGTCTGTAGACATATGTGAGCTATGGTTATGAAATCCGAGGTGTTTTCTTAGCACTTACTATCCCATCGCTTAGACTTGGGTAGTCCGGTAGTCTATCATTGCAGTGAGCTTCGAAACAATTGTCACTCGAGCTTCCCAACTCACCGGTCCTTTGAACATGTCACTATCTGAAGCAGCAGCAACTCCAGCCACAAGCTTTCCCGCTTTCAGTCGTCTCTCCTTCACGGCATCGATAGCGGAGACCTGCTGTGAGGTATCATAATGCGCTGGACGGGCAGCCTCAGCGCTTGACAGACACCGCGATTTGCTATGAAGTGAGCGACCATGTCGAACCAATGGCCCAAGACGCGACCCTCTCACAGCTGGGAGCATCGTGAATGTATGTGAAGGAATGAGATGTTGTGCACCGTGTAAGTGGAGCTGGCTGGGGGGTTCGTGGAAGTTCAAGTAGCAGGGGGTTTGAGATTTAGCAAGATATTGAAAGGAAGAACTCGTTACTCGAAGTTCATTGAAAATAGAAACAGGAGGTTGTCAAAGTACAAAAGGGTGTCTTATTAATCCCCTTCGGAGCCGGGAGATGCACCAAACGTCGCCGGTGCCGGGCTTCTTAGTCTCCGCCCGATCTTAGCCGGCTGTATCCCAGATACCCTACACCGGTGCTCCGGGCCTGGGAGCGGGGTTGTGTCATTGACGCCTCACGAGGTCAGAACTCTTTATTCAATTAGTTATCTATTACGTACGCTTGGTCTGCGTGTTTCGCTGTGCTACATTGCGCGTGACCATGGTCAAGGAGCGGTGGCCACTTGTTGTTTCAGCCGTTATGCCAAATAATCGCTACGATATCGGCATTTGACCACGCCCTTTGAATTGTCACCTACGCCCAGTTGCCTAGTGTCGTTCCTAGCGGGCCTATCTCACGCCTTCAACCATGACGAGATAGACTACCCCAGAATGATAAGAGAATGTATCCTCTATGGCCAAACAGATCCACCCACGAACGACGCTGCAGCTCTGCAGTTGCATAGAAAATGATGAAAAGATTTTACATACCTAGGTACCTAGAATGGGTGTATGAGTAGTCTATCATCCAACAAGATTGCAGAAAACTCCAAAACATTCAACCAAGGCTCAAAAATAGGTAGGTGAATCATATATAACTAGTTCACTATTGTCGCCGGCTCTTATCTTTGTTTGGCCAACATAATCGCCAGTGGGCTTTACACAATCATAATGCAAAGAAAAGTAGGGTATTGTAGGATTAACCCGAATGTTTAAAACTCCTCTCTGGGCAGTTAACATACCCTTATCCATCACATTCTCAAACTCAACTTATTCATCCGGTCGTGACTGAATATGCAGGTATACAGCGCTTGCAACCATAGCCAAACATGTCGCCCACGATACATGAGCCAGCATGATATAGTCGAAACCTGCACCAGTACATTTTCCTACCAGCACGCCCAAAGACACGCAGGCTGCAAAGATGGGGGACATGTTAGGATCCCGAAGGCGTCGCCGATGAAGAAATGAAGCAACCGAACAACCGTAGATGATACAGGCTGCGAGCACTTGCCACTGAGAAAGCCTGATCAGCGATTCGGAGTGCGCTGTCTGCGGCGAGGGCTTACACCAACCAAGACGTCAGTTTCTATCTCCCGAAAGCAATATGTGCAGCAGATTCAAAACCCCATGAGATTACCGAAGCAATCGTGTACTCAGTCAAACTCACCGTGTTGGGAAAATGAGTGGTTGAGCGCATTTGGTGCATGAACTCTGACATGACCCAAGCGCTTCCACCTGCTGGTAGAAGCTCAACCAAATCGACAACGAACGGGATGAGCGACACATGGCGGACAGAGCCTTTTTCAGACGGTGGAGACTTTTCATTCGAATAAATAGTAATGAGATGCGAAGAAGTCCCGCACGAAGGGAAGTGTGTTACGAAGATGGTTAATTAGTCTCAAGCCAAACAACTTTGCTCTCTTCTCTCGACGTTAAATCATTGGGTCCATGTAGTCTTATAAGTAGTCCATCCCGAACCAAAGAGGATGCTGGGCATCATTACCTGGACAGCAACACAATAAGCGGGCCTCAATCAACCTGGGTATAATCGATATATCGATCTGCCGTCCGGCAACGCGGAGAGACTAATGCGCCGTTATGGGATAGCATGGGATTGACCAACAGCACTCTTGACACAGCCATGATTTCCAAGGCTTGTCTTAGTTTGATGCCCCCATGCCTAATGATTGTGCTGATGTTTGGTTGAAATGGCTGTAAGGCATATTCGGCTCGGAAGATGTGAAGATAACGTCAGCCAATCGTTTGAGCCTCATATGGTTCGCCCATGGCCGGAAACTTTGTTCAAGACGAGACGAGGGTTTGCGGGACGATAGAGTCAGATGCGATGCGTGTATTGATTTATTTGTGTTGTTGACTCAATATGTATAGATGTATATATATCTTAGTAGATGATAGGGCTTCTAGCAAGACACGTTGCTGAATTTGTTGCTGTTTGAGTACCAGACGTTTGGCAATGAATAGGCTCTGACATTATTTTAATCATGCCCAGTGAGACGAATGTTGTGGTGGTGAACAAAGGCATAGCAAGGTTTCGCCTTGTTCAGGGTCCCTTTACAGGAACGGAAGGACGGAAAGAGCAAGACGTAAACTTACATAAGCCAGAAACCACCAATCAGACTCCTTCATGACAACATCGCCAGGAGCTCATCCGCGACGACAGCGACAACCCACTATCATCTTCAATACCATCATACCTGAACAATATCATAAGTCAATGGCACGAGGAGCCATTCCTAGAGCCAGATAGCGCGCAGGGTCATGTTTGAGTCTCTGCTGCAGCGAAATTCTCCCTATCGAAGCGCTGGTCCCCCAAAAGCACCGCGCATCTACAGCTGCTGGACCCTTAGCTGAGGAGCTAAGCTGCCGCCATGTATTGGCCCATTGGAACACCACGCATCCATGCTACCAGCAGCAGTCGAGCTCCAGCCTTTAGGCTTGTCGTTTCTCATGATGGCCTTACGAGCCCCTCCGATTCTAGTCTAACGCCATCGCCTGGTCCTTCAACTTCTCAACCTCAAAGTCATACTATTGATGACCTCGACTCTGAGCCACCACCGACCCCAATAACACCAGGAATCCGACCTGTCGAGAACGATGACTATACATCAAGTAGGCCTCCGCAAGCTTCTGAAAGTACCGAAACAGGAGGAATCCCTGTTCAAGATCCCATACTGGCGTTGCGAGTTTCACGTTCCGGTAATCTGTTCGCTGTTATCACAACAACTTCCATTACAGTCTGGCAGACCAAAGTAAGACCTGCAAGACATTTTGGCACATTCGCCCTTCATGCTGACCGAAATAGCCTGCTGTTATCCTAGCTGTGGTTATTCGATCAGATTATTCACTGGAAACGTACGGCAGAAATGTCGACCTGTTACTAAGACCTGACGCCGCCATTCTTGTTATACATACAGACCAGGGCTATCTCATCACTTACTCATTGGCTACTGATCCCGACTCGCGCGTATACAAACCTCATTTCGCGAATTACAGCAATGTTCAGCGACGGAGACAGAGTCTTATCGGAAGCCTCACCGGCCTGCCACCAGAGCAAATATTATGGGGCGCTGGCGAAGGTCCAGGGGTTCGCGACCTTAGTGTTCGCTTTAGAATGGTGATTAAGGTCGATGCCGGAATTGAGAGTGCGCTCGCTCTTGACGATGAGCTAATAGTAGCAACAAGGAAGCCTGCGGCTGTGCAATGTATCCGCTGGACGCCGGACAGTACGGGCTCACAGACGAGAACCGAGATAATTAGTCGAATGGGATGGGTTGAGAAGAAGGCAACCATCGTTGAGATGACACATGATCGTCCAATGAACCTTTTGACATGGATTACGAGGAGCGGACGAGCGTATGCGGTTCAGCGCTACAATCATCGAGCAGAGAGCAGCCAGGTCGATGACGGGGATGCTAAACGACTTTTCAAAGGCCACTGTTTCCATGTTCCCCAAGGCGAACACGATCGCGCCACTGCGGCCGTTATAAACGCAAGGTTTTCTCTCATCGCCGTTGGTTGCTGCGACGGAACAGTACAGGTATACTCCGTCCGTGACTATGCAGGCAACATCCCTCATTCACATACTCATCAAGTCCCTGTGTCAACGGCATCTTCGGGAGCCTTTACTAGTCTGAGTTACTCGCCCGATGGTTACTGCCTTTTTGCGGGCTTTCAGAAAGGCTGGTCTACCTGGAGTATGTTTGGCAAGATTGGAAGTCATAGTTTTGGATCTGAACAGACAACCTCGCACGCCAATGGAGAAGAATGGTTATCTGGAATTTCCGGGGCTACCTGGGTAGGGGGTGGCTCCGAGATCCTGATGACAGGACGCAAGCATGAAGCTATATGGTCCCTGGAAATGGCCAAGAATGCCGTTACTGGGTGTTACAATGAGGCAAATGTCTTCCGGACCGTGCTGCAGACTCCTTCCAGTGTGATGATCTACAGAGGTTACGATGTTCCAGATCTTACCAGCATTTCGGCAGAGCCATTCCTCTGGCATACCGCAAAGGTCCCTCCCACATACCTCTTGAACCAATGGCCGATACGGCAGACTGTCATCTCTCCTGATGGCCGCTACGTAGCTGTGGCTGGCCGACGGGGACTTGCCCATTACAGCGTCAATAGCGGCCGCTGGAAGACATTCGCCAACGAGGGTATGGAGAATGAGTTCCAGGTCAGAGGCGGCATGTGCTGGCATCAACACATTCTTGTTGCTGCAGTAGAAGCCAACAGAAGATTCGAGCTACGACTGTTCTCCCGCGAGACAGCACTTGATTCGGCCCAGATACTACATACTCAGACACTCCCAGCCCCTGTGGTCCTTGTGACCACCTCTGGCGAGGACTCACTTCTTGTCTACACCTACGAAAACTTACTGTATCATTTCATCTTTACCCCACATGGCGGCTCTATACGACTCATGCAAGTAGGCCAGATTGCGTTTCACGGCATTGTCAGATCTCCAGCTCGAGTGAGGGGACTGAGCTGGATACTGCCCGACACGCAGTTAACAGACGGCGACCCTTCTCAGGATGTCGCCGTTGCCTCGGTGATCTTTCTCGTTGACGGAAAGCTTGTCCTACTCCGACCGTCCTTAAACGACGAGGGCCAGCTGAAATATGACATGCGTGTCATCGCACAAAACGTGGAGTACCACGCCAGTGTCCGGGATCAGCCATTGCGAAACGTGAACCGGCAGCTCGAAGACAACCCCTTACGGAACGGACCGCCAGCACTGAAAGACTCTCTCTGGGTATTTGACGGAATGGAGCTCAAGGCCTGGCCAGACATCAGCCAAGTTCTAGATGCGGCTGGAGACAATGGCAAGGAACCACCTTCTCCGGTCTCTATTCCCGTCGACTTCTACCCCCTATCAGTCCTTTTGGAAAAGGGCATCGTATTGGGAGTTGAATCGGATCTTGTCCAGCGTCGCGATGTGAACTTCTCGTATTTTCATTTCGCTATCAGAGTATGTTTTCAAGCGTCCTATTGTAATATACTGGCTGACAATGACCAGACACATCTCATACTTCCAGACTTACTCCGGTTCTATCTAAGGCAAAGCAGATCAGTTGAAGCCTCGAACCTGGCCCACCAGTACAAAGAGCTCGAGTATTTTGCGCATGGGCTTGAGATATTGTTACATCGTGTGTTAGATGAGGAAGTTGACACATCCCCGAAGCCTGTCGATGCCGTGCTACCTCGCGTTCTATCCCTTTTATCCTCATTCAAGGAGTATCTTGATATTGTTCTGCAGTGCACACGCAAGACCGAAGTTCGTCAGTGGAAGACATTGTTTGCATACCTTCCGCAGGCACAGGAACTCTTTGAAGAGTCTTTACAAAGAGGTTCATTGAAGACAGCAGGCGGGTACTTAATTATATTACATACATTGGACGAACTGGGATCCTCAACCGAACAGTCGGTGCGACTTCTATCTCGCGCCATGAGGGAAGGCGATTGGGAATTATGTAAAGAACTCGCACGATTCTTGGCGGCTATGGATGAAACTGGTGAAACGTTGCAAGAAGCCATGAGGATGGTGGAGGTGTCGCTTAAGCAAGAATCGGGACAGGACAGTGTCGGAAGTCGACTCCAGATTCCGTCATCGCGCGCAACAAATGGAGGAGGGAGTGGTTTGACCAGCGGCGACGAGGACGGGACCTCGGAATCAGATAGACGGTCTGGTAGCGATGGAGGCAGTGTCGCTTCGACGATCAGCGCCACCTAGAGAGTTAAAAATGTTTTGGGTCGACTGTTCATGTTGGGATTATCTTTTGACATCTACTGGAGTTTAAGATTGGGAATGGTGGGCAAACAGTAATAGGAGTACCACTGCCTTATTATCTTGGAAGAGGCCATAATCATTACGGCTAATTGACTGAAGTGAGTGATGCAAAACGAATGGAGAATAATAGATAGGTGATGGATCAGGCAAGAGAGTTGTGATTATTTTGGGGGAGAGGATAGAATTTCTGCTAAATTTAAAGCAACTGGTCCCTCGCATTGTGCTTTATTATTTACAAGATAATACTAAATGGCATTAACAAGCAAGCAACATAGAAGACACGATGCTGCAGTCGAACTATTTTGTTCGTGATACATACCGATGTCATGTTAATTGCCAAGCGACTATTGATTTAAAGCCAAGTCGGCTTATTTCGACGCATCATCAAGTCGTGATGTTTATATGGTGTTTACGGAGTAGATGAGGCTCAAGTTCGGGACATGTACCCCGCCAGGTCACGTTACCCTATCGTCTGGTGGCCCATCCATCTCGTTCCAGCTTGACAGCAGACGGGGACGCAGAGACAGGATGCAGAGACGGCTCTTGCAACCCCACCATCTAGAGGCCCAAACCAAAGCAAACCAGACCAAAGCATAGACTACCAACGACCAGGTCAGGCTTTAACGAAACACGATATTTACGATACCATAACGATACGATCCCGACGATAATACATTCTCCAACGCATACTAATATTACCCACTGCGCACCTGTCAACAACCAAGCCAGCAACTTCACAACGCTGGGACATGGTCGCTCGTTGTTGAGCTACCTTCGTCAATAGCTTCTCTATATTTCTTTTGCGCCCAGCATGATGGATGACTACGTGAGCGAGTCGGATAGCGACTATACAAGTTATTGGCGAGACTGGGTGAGTGACTCCAGCAACTGTCGAACCGTGGAGACAACACGCTCTTATCGCTGTCCGCCATCGCCATCTTGTTGTTGAACGGAAAACCGCCATACAAAGGCGTGGGGTCACGGGGTTCTCTTATTACCATCTTGGAATTTCATAGGCTAATCACGGATCTTTGCAGTTCATCTCATCGAGGGGTAACGAGTACTTTTGCGAAATCGACGAGGACTACCTCACGGATAGGTTCAACTTGACAGGCCTTAACACTGAAGTCCAGTACTACCAATATGCGCTGGATCTCGTCACTGATGTCTTTGATCTCGAGTGCGACGATGAGATGCGCGAGGCCATCGAGAAGTCTGCGAGGCACCTCTATGGTCTTGTGCACGCCCGTTATGTCGTTACAACAAGAGGCCTAACAAAAATGGTACGTGCATCTTGGCTAGATATCAGGTACCACTTTGCTAACATACAAAAAAAAGCTTGACAAGTATAAGAAGGCTGAGTTTGGGAAATGCCCTCGTGTCATGTGCCACTCTCACCCCCTCCTCCCAATGGGCCTCTCTGATGTGCCCAACATGAAACCTGTTAAGCTCTACTGCGCTCGCTGCGAGGATATCTACAACCCCAAGTCCTCACGACACGCTGCTATCGACGGCGCCTACTTCGGCACATCTTTCCACAACATCCTTTTCCAGGTGTATCCCGCCCTCATCCCAACCAAGAGCGTGGAACGCTACGTCCCGCGCGTGTACGGATTCAAAGTGCATGCTTCGGCCGCTTTGATTCGCTGGCAGAGCGCCAAGCGCGACGAAATGCGCCGTCGGCTTCGCAAGCTTGAGATCGACACTGGCTTCCGTGATGAAATGGAGGACGAGGAAGAAGACGACGAGGAGCTTGAATTTGAAGGTATAGATGGTCGTATGGCTGTTGTGGAAGGCCTTTAGGGGGGCTCTGGTCTCATGCCCTGAGGAGAGCGCTAGGATAGGTACTGGTGATAGAGTCAGAGTCATACCGACTGGTACCAAAGACGATCCACCGCTCAAATGGACATGAACGATGGACATGAACGAAACTCCCCTGAAAACATTCCTCGTATTCTAGCACTTATTTGGGGTTGTTGAATGGATCACGAATCTGCTTCTGCACAGGCATTCTCCGTCTCTCGAAGGTAACAAGAGCAGTTCTATTGTTTCTGAGGATGCTGGTCGGGTTCTGGTATGGCGTTTGGCGGCATGTCATACGGACTGGATTGGACTGGTATAAACAACGAAGGAGTGTGAAATGGTTTTTTCTCTTGAATTATAGCCGTTCAATAAGAAGCGTCTTTTTTTCCCCTGTTCATACTTGGCCATGAATCTTACTAATCGCCCACCGGTTATAGGTAATAACCCTTGCTCTGAAATGGCAAGTTATCTTAGCATCTCACTGATAGTCACATTGGCTGAGGTTGGTATCAATTGGTCATTTCGTGTCATGTCGTGTCAAAAATCAAGTGGTCTATCTGCCCGCAAGCTGTTCGTTTTCCATTCATTACAAACAAAAATTTAATCCTGGCCGATATTCATAGGGGTCACCTTCACCCGGGAACCTGAATATACCATCCATCTGAATTACATATACATATTCATACCATCACTACATGTCTTGCTGTAAAGAAACACCTTCCTTAGATTGCGATATTCCGTGGTTCTAGACACGGTTCTCAGCATAATGGGCGTCACCGTACCGGTTTTCAGTGAACCGCTCATCAGGAAACCTGTTTTCTAGTCGATCAGAATCATCCATCCTCTGTAGCTCCACGTCTTGGAAGCTTTGGCTGGGCCTAGGCCCTTGGTCTGTATTCTGGCGAACATTCCGTTGAGCGAGGGCAGGTGTCATGGGTGGGTATGATGTATCCCCAGAATGGCCCACGTCGCGTCCAGGAGAATATACGCCGAGCTCCTCGTCTGTACCAGCATAGCCTTGTCGTCCAACGCCTGCCCAGAACGCACGTTCATCACTTCGAGGACCCCATGCCCAGCCTGCACCAGCACGAATGGGCAAATGATAATATCGGAACGCAAAAATGGAGGCAACTAAACCCATCAAGTAGCCGAAGAGAATATCAAAACCGTGGTGGCGGCGGTCGTGCCAGCGCGAACCAGCAATGAAGATTGAGACACCAAAGGGGAGAAGGCCAAGAGCAAGGAGGTAAATCGGGGGCGCAGCAGCTTGGCGACGCAGAGATTGGACCTTGGCATTATCTTGTCCTGCGCGTTCCTTTGTAGGAACAGAAGAAAATGATCCATCTGGGCCCCGGGCGCGCGAGGGCTCGTAGGGATCGACGACAGAGCCGGTGTGGATTCGAGAGGGGAACGCTACATGGCTGGCTGCTCCTGCCACGGCAGCAGCGGAGGGCATCACGAAGGGAATAGTAACTGCGAACTTGCTGGCCATGAAGAGCGAGGCGTAAATGAGGCCACCAGCGGCAGACGACGAGTGGCCGCTAGGGTATGAGCGGAAACCGTCGTCAATCTTGTACTTATCCGTCTGTTGGCAGATATCGGCCGAGACAAGCTGTCCTGTCATGCTCTGCCACTTGAAACCACCAACGACATACTTGTCGATGTTTTTCCAATCGGGGTCGCAGCGGGCAAGGAGATCCGGTCGAGGCTTGCCAAACAGATTCTTCATAGAGCTTGTGAAGAACCATGACAGCGTGAGAGATAGAACGAGGCCGAGGACACCAACGTGAAGCTCCCAGAGCTTGCGCTGCCAGATAAGAGTCTTTGGGGTACCCTTAGGTACAGTCGGGCCAGGAACGAATATGAGGGAAACGACGGCGACAATGACGAAAGGAACGCCAATGGCGAGGACGAACAAGAGGTAAGCGGGGACGAGTTCATGTTCGGCAAATGGGTATCTTTAAACGACGTTAGCATTTAGAGAATTATCAAGAGATCAAAACATCCTACGTACGAGATATTAGGGTCAACAAGTGAGAATGGTCGTTTCGCAGGCGCAACTCGATCGAGCCAACCTCCGATACCAACAAAGACAAAGCAGATAATCCAGTCGAAGAGGTAGGACAAGATCAGTCGAATGGGGAAGCGACGGCCTCGCAAACCACCAGATAATGTTCCTAAACCCGAGTCGCCCATCTTGTAATAGGAATGCATATTCTATCAAGAGAGGGGACAAGGGGATCGAGTGCCGAATCGGGGGGAGGGAGGTTTATTTGAGGTTTGGGGCTTGTCGTCACACTCTCAATTGAGCCCCCGTTTCCCGCTTCTGCGTGCACTTGAGAGCCAGAGAGTTTATACCTCTGTCTGCGTTAGGTCTGGGGAGGGCGTGTGGGCATGCAGAGAGAGGTGTGTGTATGGAAGAGAACGAGAATAGCGGCCAAGCGGCTAGTCCAAAGGAGGTGGGCTTAGGAGGAGCAGCAGTTTTGGCATGCGACAATAAGTCTGGTTCTCAATGACTTGGCCAAAGAAATGAAGGGATAATGGTCATGGGCATTGGGATGAAGTTTGGGGTATGAAGCATCAAAGGATGTTTTCACTTGTCAAGGCAATCTCGCTCGCCGGTCGCTCTTATATCCTCGTTAATCGTTAATCTTGTGCTTGATATCGATGTCAGATGGAAGCGAACTTTTCTCCTTGGATTGATCAGCGGACGATTTTACCAGAAAATGGTCCTTTGGAGATGTAAGAAATGAATGGGGCTGACGGCTTCGGTAATTGGAGGTTACGTGTACAGCGGCACTCCCAGCCTTGGGTCCTACCAGCTAGAGTCTGGGCAGGGGGCCAACACCAAAGAATTGTTAGGAGAATTGTCTGTGAAATGGGTGGGCCGGGGATCTTCTTTGGGGATCATGTACCGCTCAGAGGCAAGTGCTGCAAGGCTTGTTTTCTATAGAGCCTCCCAATATTAGCTTAAATGATGAAAGATCTTCGCTTTGAGACTTTTTGATGGTGTTTGAGCATGCGCGCGCCTGTTTTTCAAAAGTACAGCTGCCGCTAGAGCGAGGCTATGACGAACCCCCTGTAGCACCAGTGGCGTGTGGAGCCTCATTGGGGAAATGCTCGCGTGGTCCCGCTTAGGTATGATCCATTTCTCTCGGGGTCTGTACGCGCAGCGATTGCTATTTTTCAACTGACATCGAGGCACGAGGGGCCCGAGGACAGGATAATTTTTGTTTTATTTTAGCTCGCAGTGTCTTGGTTCCTGCCTGTATCATGTCAGATCTGGCTTTCAGTAAAACCTGAATACTATCATGTGGTTCAAGTAAAATCTTCAAGCCGGCCTTTGTCTCCCTTCATTCAGGTAGGTTGATGATATGGATTCTCAAGGACACAGCAAAGGAACAGGCGTCTCGTCTGATGTCAACAGCTGCGACTGTGCTCGGTGTCTCATTCATTAACCATGCCTTCGTTACGGCGGTCCATTAGCCCTTCAATACCATCAGACAATCGTCATCCCCTTAGCTCCATCGGCCATTTTGGAATGCATGTAGGTACTCCGTGCTAACCAATCCCTAGCATACGAAATATCCTAGTTAGTCATCCCGTCCTGCTCCTTTTCACGATCTTGTTTCCCTGACAGTCATACACAACTCCATGACCTGGATTACCAGGCCTTGCCATGATCTGCGCTCATCTCTTCCCGTACCTTCCCATCCAATTAGGTTTCGCGGATGAGAAATAACCTTAATTCTGTTACCCGCCTGCGACGTCAATGATAGAGCCAGTCTTCATCAATCCAGCGAGAGCATAAAGCAAGGCAGAAAGATTGATGAACAATTGTTGGCTCTACAAGCTGCTGCTCAATGTAAAGCCTCCCTTTGGTTTGGTAGTTCATTACAATTTAGTAGTGTTGAACCTGTCAACGAGCCTGAGCTCTTGGCAATAAAAGACTCTGATTACGTTTCGTGGCTTTGTGAGGCTGTGCAAAGTACTAACCCAGCCATGTGGGCTTGACCCATCAACAGCCGCCCTTGTACGGACAGCTCCATAGGCACAAGACGAACTCATTGGCTCTTCCGTAAACAAAACGGCTATTCGGAATCTCGGGCGTGCAAGCTGAAGAGTAAGTAGAGCAGATGATATTCAGCATATCGCGGCATGCAGCAATGAACCCTTAGTCGACATTTAGTCTCGGGGCGGGAAGTTCTCGTTCTGTCCCATCGACTACCAAATAATTCAGCAGTACTAGGTAGCTATCTCCACTCACTCAGCCTGAACCCTTTTTTTTTCGGTTGCAGCCAAAGGACCCTTGCGCCTTGAGAGTTGAGACTGTTGGGAGCCGGTGAAACACTATACCCTTGTTGAAACTCGAAAGGCCTTTGTCTGGTCAGAGATTGCAATAGCACACTCACCATTCGATAGGTCCCGCTATATCGACTGCTTTGAATAGGATCAGATCGTTTACAAGGATAGGACGTTTGACTGTCTATCGTGAGGTTCTTGCACGAACTTGCCACCCAGGCTTCACCACCGCCAGCGGTTTACGGTCCGGTTCTGGGGATATCTACAATAAAAGGCTGTACTGACGTATGCATGAAACTACCTAGTACCTAGCTTGTAACAGTTCCACGTGCAATGTAAAATTGCCAAACATCAAATGATGGAATATATATGTTCCTACGTGGTTCTTCGATTAAGACGCCAATTGGGCCCTTATCTATAATGTCACATATGATACAATGCAGCGTCATAATATACAATGCACTGACGACCGACTTCTTTCTTTCTCGGCCTGGCATGTGGATTTCATCCAACGCATCAGCTCATCACTCCTTTCCCTTAATTGGCCTTGTCTCGGCGCTTTCCGTTGTTTCGAGGTCGAGGTACCACAACCCACTTGTTTCTGTTGTGCTTACGTCGGGTCTTGTAACCACTCTTGGTCTGAAGATGGTATTAGCATTGCTTCATATGTTTCGAGGCTATTAGGTAGTCTTACGGGAACACCCCAAGGAGAGACAGGGTGACGATTACCCTTCGATTTACCTCTGCCACCACCGTGAGGATGGTCGACTGTGTGATTCATGTCAGCAGCAGTCCTGCTAAGATGCGCCTATGTTCCTTACCCTTGTTCATGGCAACACCACGGACGGTAGGTCGAATGTTGAGCCACCGGCTTCGTCCAGCCTTGCCCAGCTGGCGATAGTGGTGGTGAATGTTGCTAGCAACGCCAATGGTCGCACAAGCGTCCTTGCTAACTCGTCGAACTTCACCACTCTGGAGTCTAACCTCAACGTACTTGCCGGTCATGACCCTAGTGCCGTCGTCTTTCGTCTCCTCGTTCTTGTTGACAACCACAGCTGAGGTGCCAGCACTACGACAAAATACGGCGCCACGTCTAGCTGCGGATCCCACAGCAAATACTGTAGTACCAACAGGAATCATGTGCATAGGTAGGCAATTACCACGGAAGGCAGTCTTCGCAGCTAGAATACCGGGATCGATAATGCCGCCCATGCTGTCAAGTAGATCTTGAGGAATACCGGCACGGTAGCTGTGGACGATATCCCCAGACCTCAAACCATCAGCGGCAAGAATGTAAGTGTGACGTCCGGTAGCCTTCTCAGTGACGAGAGCAATGTGCGCACTCCGTCCTGGGTCGTATTCAATGCGTTCCACCAGGTGAGGTCCTGGTCGGTTGCGGAGGAAGTCTACCGTTCTTATTCTTCTCTTTGCACCACCACCTCGGTGCCGCACGGTGATTCTACCAGATACATTTCGGCCACCCTTTGCTTGGCCCTTCTTAGGGAATGTTAAGGGAAGGAAAGGTCGTCCTTTCCAGAGATGATCGTTGATAGGTCGCTTGAGATGTCTCACACCAGGCGTTCGGGGCTTATAGACTCGCAAGATAGCAGATTGACTCTCGGGGTTCTCGGCGAGTTCTTTCGGGCTGGCGGTGGTCTCGTTAGAACGTCTGATAGTTGCATATGTTCGAGGCAGCGATCTGTTCAGGGCCATGCGCAAAACGCTCTGCCGCGCAGCAGCGAATTGAAGGCCGGACTGAAGCATTGTCGGTCTCGGGTGTTTCAAGTGTTGGAATACTAGCAGTCGGTCTTCATCGGAGTCGGTTCGTGTGGTTGTATGGATTGATATTAACTCAGAGGGGAAGGCAATGACTTTCCCCAACGACAGTCGCTAGAGGGCAGATCGGGCAAGCTATCAATATTAAATGATTCCTGGCTGCTCAAGCGGCCTCTAGCTAGTAGCAAGAGACGAATTGGGGAATCCAGGACCGTCAAAAAAGAAGCCGACTATCGCTAATTGTGCTGTTGGTGTCGTTCGAGATGTTCAAATTTCATCGGATGATGAACAACTTTGTGCCGGAGGGACAAATGAGCCACATGACAAAACTGCACCGCCACATGAAGGCGCCACAAACGCCCTCACGTACTAGGTAGCTCCCACATGGCTCGTGCTTCGTGAACAACCTCAACCCGCGACGAGGTTGGGCCAATGAGATTGAACTCGAAGGCGGTTGGCCGGCGGTTGCTAGGGCGCCAGTCCCACAAAAACACAGTCTTGAGCCGGAAGTAGTACGTAGCTTTTCCAAGGTTCCAGGTTGCCAGCAGCTTTCGCGACTTGACCTGGATGCAGGCGCGTTTTGTACTGATCTCATCCATCCCGCCCCTCCATACTAAATGTCAAGACCCGTCCACCGTCGTCCGTTTACCTTGACCTGGCTCTCTCTTCTTTTGATATTCAAGTTTGTAACTGTGCCTCTCGTCTCTACCGTCTGTTTTACGTTCATCCTTGTTCGACCATCGGGATATTGCCATTTGTTCAGGGTTTTCATTCATCCTACCATTCTCATTATCCTCTCTGTCTGATATCCAGCATCTCTGCTGAATTGTCCAGCCCTACTCGACTTTTTTCATTTTGCCGCACCTACTGCACCTCACGCCGCAGTATTCAATTCTTCGCGCGTTTCTATACGTCCTCGAAAAATACCCAAGCTATCGCATCACCCCTGCTCCTAACGAGCTCCAATCCTTTTCTTTCGAGTGGGACATCACGCTTGGAAGCCTGACGTACCTAGAGCAACGAAGAGCAACGCGACTTGTCTAGCCGCGTACGGGTACGTACCCACTTTGGTGGATCTCCACAACTCATCTTCCTTACCCGCTCGTCAAAACACTTCTATCATCCTCACAACCACAACCGTTCTTGAACATAAACATCGTCTCCGCCCAAAGTCGCCCATTGCTCGTGTCCTTTCACCTCTTGTTTACTTCCTTCACCAACAACTTTCTATTTCGGGCTGGGTCACCCTCGACTAACATACAGCATCAGTCATCGCTCCATCTATCACGACTCACAACATTCCTTTCACGGTGTTTTCACCAAGCTTGACCCAAAGGTTGGTAGCTGAATTCCTATTCTGATTCGACTGTCTCAGCAACTCGAATGCTGTTTGTCTATATCCTTTCGTGATCTCAGCCATCTTTTCTTTTCATGTTTCTCATTCGACGCGTTGACTAACCGAACTGTTCCAGCACTACCCCCTTGTAAATATTACACTGATCAACAACTTGATAGCCAAGATGCCTCCAGTAAGTGCTCAGACGCGACCGGGAGGCTTGGGTTCCTCCCCCGATCAGCCATTCTAACTTGAGTAGCAGGCTCGGGCCACTCGTACGCGCCTCGCCGGCAACGAGAACGATGAGAACAGCGGCACGACGCGTCTTACAAGAGCCCAAGCTGCTGCTCTCAAGGTTGATGAGCTATCAATGCCTGCTAAGGCTGCCCTGCAAACAAAGAAGTCCACAGTCAACGGTACCACCGCCAGTAACACGCGGAAACGCGCTGCATTGGGCGATGTTAGTAATGTAGGAAAGGTCGATGGTGTTACTGGAAAGAAGGCCAAGGGATTGGTTTCCAAAGCTGCTCAGCCCACCGGTATTGAGAAAAAGACTGCGCGTCCTACCACAAGAACCGCTCTCGGCTCGAAGCCTACCAACTCCAAGACTCAGTCCGGTTCTGGTACCATAAACAAGCGAAAGGTTCTAACAGATACCGCCAACACCAAGATAAAAGCCCCCGTCAACGAAAATGAGCATCCTTCCAAAAAGCAGCATCTTATTCCTGAGGAGCGTGAACGATCAGAGACGCCCGTCGAGGTTGAAGTCGAGAAGCCTGAGGTCTCTCTGGACAAGGTTGAGGTACAAGATGCACCTTTCGAGTACCCTCCTGGCGTCAAGGACTTGGACAGCGAGGATCTTGAAGATCCTCTGATGGTTGCCGAGTATGCCAATGAGATCTTTGAGTACTTGCGTGATCTTGAGTGCAAGTCGATTCCCAATCCTCAATATATGTCTCATCAGGATGAGCTCGAATGGAAGACGCGTGGTATCTTGGTCGACTGGCTCGTTGAGGTCCATACCCGTTTCCATCTACTCCCCGAAACCCTCTTCCTCGCCGTCAATCTCATTGATCGCTTCCTATCCGAAAAAGTGGTCCAGCTTGACCGTCTCCAACTTGTGGGAATCACTGCCATGTTTATCGCTTCTAAGTACGAAGAGGTCCTCTCTCCTCACGTCGAGAACTTCAAGCGCATTGCCGACGATGGCTTTACTGAGGCCGAGATTCTGAGTGCTGAGAGATTTATTCTGAGCACTCTCAATTATGATCTCAGCTACCCCAACCCTATGAACTTCCTCCGCCGTGTCTCCAAGGCAGACAATTACGATATCCAGTCTCGAACCATTGGAAAGTACCTGATGGAGATTGGCCTGCTGGACCATCGATTTATGGCCTACCGACCTAGTCACATTGCCGCCGGCGCCATGTATTTAGCGCGACTGATGCTTGACCGTGGCGAATGGGTGCGTGAAATTCACATTCTTGACGTGGCAACTACTAATCGATCTGCAGGATGAGACTCTTTCTTACTACGCTGGTTACACTGAGGACGAGATCGAGCCTGTTGTTCACCTCATGGTTGACTACCTCGCCCGCCCTGTCACTCATGAAGCATTTTTCAAGAAGTATGCTAGCAAGAAGTTCTTGAAGGGTATGTATCTCTCCTAGCGCGCCATGAATAGCCAGCTGACAAATGACAAAGCCTCGATCCTTGCCCGCCAATGGGCAAAGAAGAATGCTGTTCTATTTGGCATCACCGACGTTCATCTGAGCCTTGATGAGCTATCATAGGCATTTTCAAACCACAGCTTTTTATGGCACATCTTATTCGATATTCTGAAAAACAGGATACTCGGCTAGCGGTTGGATTCAGCTACACCGCCGCCTCACGACGTTAATAGATCACCGACGCCCTTTGGTAAACCTTCTGGGCCATCATGATACCACACATTCCACTGTCGATACTCGAGCTAGTATGCTACGAAAAGCACTTGCCGTATTGGTCTGGATTCATATTCTCACTGTCTGATATTACGGACAGCATCTGCACTTTTTGGTTTGCGATTGTCTGGTTTTGCACATTTCCCGAAGCATGCTTTTCCTCTTGATACATGGCGCATGGAGTCACTGGCGAAGGAAGTTAAGGGCTTGGTTCGGCTGGTTGGAGTTGACTGTGCAGATGGCCTATTCATGGGGGCACTGGACGGGGAGTAATGGAAGCTGTACGACACGGGCCATGGGGTAGCGGGTGCAAGCTGAGCTTGACATCTGGCGGTCTGGCGATGTTTCTCAATGACTGGAGTAAGAGAACTTGATACGGCTCTTGTGCATCTCGGCTACCGTCGTGAAAAGGGCTTGTGATAGAAAACTGTACATATACCATGACCGGATTCCGGAAAGAGCCCAGGGAGGCAGGAATGAAGTTTTACATTTCACGAATACTTGGACCACTGCGGATGATTGTGGGCAGGGCTTTGGATGGTTACAGTGGGTAAATTCGCGTGCTATCGGCTCCTGCCTAGGTACGGACGGATAGAGCTGGATGTTTACGCAGAACATGATTAATGTCGAAACGGTTGCCGTTGGAGACGGCACCTATAAACATGGTTTTTAATGCACTAGGTACCTAGTTAGCCTGCACTCGGCTTTCACTGTTGGTCAGAGACACGCTCTTTTAGGCCTGTGGCTGGTGTGATCCGCACTAACCTTGACGGGATGTTAGCACTCCAATCAGCATTAAACATCATCCAGCACCAAGCTTCATAGACATTCCAACTTCCACTAACTGTAACTATAAGCCACTTAATCCACTTAATCCAGGTGCTCAAGCTGTCGCGTATGTTGAGCGGCAACATAGCTACTGCCAATTGAGTGAGTATCGGACCTGCGCAGCGAACAAGTTTACACCTATCCGTCGAATAACATGGCACCGGTCCTTCGAGCAAGACAGAGCTTATCAAAGGATAAATTCTCTAGCTATTTTGGCAACCTCAGAAGTCAGCCCTACAACGACCCCAATAACTCGCGGGGCTCGAATCCCCATAGGTATGTGTTATCTGACCAGAGGGCCTATTCTCTTATCCCTCTTGCTGATTTTGATGGCGAAGCTTGCGATGCATCGCGTGGAATCCGCTCGGGACTCTGGTAGCAACGGGGTCGTCAGAGAAAACCCTCAGAGTGTGTAAGTTGATCAAGTCTGCGGGCCTGTCCGGCCACTAGAGCGAAACTGAATGAGATAGGGAACCCTGAAAAGCCTCATGTGAAGTTTTCGACGGAGCTCAAGGGCCACTCAGCGTCTGTTGAGAAGGTCGCATTTAACCCAACAAAAGATGCAGAGCTTTGCAGTGTGAGCAGTGACGGCGTGGTCAAGTTTTGGGACGTGAGGACAAAAGCATGCTTCAACGAGGTCAAAGGACTTGGGGACGCTTTTACTCTTGTCTGGGCACCGGATGGAAATACCCTTCTCGTTGGGAACAAGGCAGATACCATCTTCGTTCTGTCACCCTCTCAGTCGACGCCTCTCAGCACGCATCAGCAGTCCGTGCAGACCAACCAGATCGCATTCTGCTGGAGCGGTGAGAAGATCTTCGTCACGACAGCAGAAGGACGTATCCGAGTCTTGTCGTATCCTGGATTTGAACCTGTATTACAGAACAGACATGGAGAAGAGACGGGCGAGTTTGAGCTCAATGGACATACTTCTTCGTGTCTGACTGCTGATCTACAGCCTACGGGGCGGTATCTGGCGACGGGAGGCTCAGACTCAATTATTGCGTTGTGGGATACAACAGACTGGATCTGCCAGCGAACAATTACGAGGATGGTCGGTCCAGTGAAGAGTCTCAGTGCGTTCCTTTGATATCTATTTATAGTGAATTGGCTAACCTCTTTGACTTCAGGCTTTACGTTCGATGGTAGTTTTGTTGTCGGTGGAAGTGATGAAGGTAAAAATGTCCCTCCCATGTTTTGGGGTGCTTTTGCTAATTTTTTTTTTTTTTTTTTTTTTGGCAGGATCTGGCCTGGAAGTATCGCATGTCGAGACGGGAGAGCATGTCCACACGTTCAAGACGGCGGGTGCTTGTCCAGTAGTTGCTTGGGCTCCGACTCGGTATTGCCTTGCATATAGCGATTTGGGCATTTTGCGGATCGTGGGCGTTGATGTTGACAGGAAATAAGATATGTAACCCCTGAGTCACGTTAAGTAAATAACATAAGTGTCTATAGCGGCCCTTGGACCCTCACTTCTGCACAAGCAATTGGTACCGTGTAGAATATTTCGTCGTCAGCATGCAACCCGTCATAGGCAAGCCTTACTTGTCTCTTTTGAAGCTCTTGACAGGTTTAGGTCGTGTGTAAGACGGGCTAAATAAGGACCGGCACATCCGCGTATGGCCTCGCTATGTGGAAAAGCGGGATGAGCCAAGGTTAATCCGGTCAATATAGACGAAGATTATTTGAGGTCATCGTGGTCCAAAGACCGTATGATGGGGGGCTGGTCCTACTGATGTGCTGATCATGGATGACAGGCAGTTACAATGGGAAATGTATATCTTCACTCAGAACGCTATGCAATTGGTTTGTATCATGCTCATCCAATATAGATAGCTTCCGGGTTATACATCTAGTATGTTTGCTATGATATGTGATACTGCGAGGTATCGGAAACAATAGAACGTGCTGTACCTTACAAGAAGGAAACATGCATGCCCGTGTGAGAATAGACGTTGTGTATCATGGCCTCTAGTGCTATAGTCAAGTCTTGATTCTTCAACCACGGGAATAGATGGGAATTGACCATGACTATTAGATGTTAAGGTAATTAAAGTTCCCGCCATGTTTACAGTTAATTGTATGAATTCAGTTTGTGATGGGTTCCAGTTAACTCTAAACGTGCAGTGGCTAAGTTGTCACCAGCGGTTAACCGAGATGCTGGGGAAATATTGTCGTTGTTGATCCTGGAATTGAGTAACTCTATTTTGCGATCTCATACGAGTACGAGTGCTGTTTTGGGCTTTCTTATAGACACAAAATGTTGATATCATTCTTCTCAAGGTTGACGATAATATTTATTCAAGTCGGCCGCCCACCGACATAAATGGCTGCCACTAGAAGAGCGGAAACAAGCGAAGCGTGTGGCTGTGTTAACCTTGAGGACATATGATAGCTGCAAGTAATCGTGGATGTTGATATACGTTCAAGAGATGTGGTAATAATTTCTTGATGACGAATACAGTCATCTTCAGGACTTGGGGATTTTCGTCGTAAACCTCGAGAACAATATTTAATGCTGATTTCCTTCACAATTGGGTTGTGGAAACAAACTGTGGGATAACCTAATTGCGAATTGCTACTGTACCAGGTATCAGGTATGTAAGTCTCGATGCCATTATTAATCCTCATGCACAACGACCTCAAACCTTCCAGTGCAAGACTGACGGTACTACAAAAGGTACTACAACTGTGCATTACCTCACCTCACTGGCCACCTCTGAAAGCCAGCGACATCTCAGAGGCGCGCCAGGCAGCCAAGGTGTATCGCGGCAACCACCCCTCAAACACAAGCTACCTGATAACCGTGGAGCCGTTGGCTACCATTAGAGGGTAAGAGACTCTAGTAGGCTCTATTTGTTCCCCACCTTCCATCCAACGACTCCCTCGAGGGTTCCCACCTGCCTCCGTCTTTTACTCCGTAACCTTACCTTACTCACGGTGGTGAGCTCGAATTCCATCGCTCCATGCTCCGTATTGCCGTTTCTTTGGTACAACACCAACACATTATCTTCCGGACTCTATCAGTTTCGGTCTTCCCTCTTCATTTCCACTTCTGTTATCGCACTCTTAGATATCCAGATCTCTCTCCGGGAGGTGCGGACCCCTACGACCGTGTCATTCCCCCCGTCCAGCATTTCTTATCCCGCCGTCTAATCAATCTGTTTGCGACACCAACCCTCCGATATCAACAACACAGTCTTCCAGATAGTCCCCC
Organism: Fusarium sp. NRRL 25184; assembly: GCA_013755755.1. Lineage (NCBI taxonomy): Eukaryota > Fungi > Ascomycota > Sordariomycetes > Hypocreales > Nectriaceae > Fusarium > Fusarium sp. NRRL 25184. Next base: position 46,607 of record JABSSZ010000330.1, read on the forward strand.
ATGCCAGACTCAAATGAGAAGGGAGCTGGCACCACCGGCAACAAACGTCCACGAAGCGACGACGCCGATGGGGACGAAACAGCGCCTCAGCAGGAAATACCCGATAATGCGAGCGTTCCCAAGCCAAAACGGCTGGCATGTATGATATGTCGGAAGCGCAAGCTCAAGTGCGATGGAGTCAGGCCTAGCTGCAGTACCTGCTCCCGTCTTGGTCATACTTGCGCCTACGACGAACAGCGGAGGAAGAGTGGTCCTAAGCGTGGTTACGTCAAGGCTCTGGAGGAGCGACTGAGTGAGCCTCTTCACGACATACTATCAACTATTGGGTTTACTGACGTGCCGCGCCTTTACAGAACAAGTCGAAACGTTGCTGAAAACCCAGGAACCTCCTCAGAATATTCCAAAGAGCATTAATGTTGCAATGTCTGGACCACCTCAGACAGCATCCCCTGCGAATCTTAATATCTCAAATGCGCCTATAAACCTAACCGGAGATCATCGTATGGACCAACACTGGAATTTCACCGATAAATCGCCGCAGCAAGGTGCCATGGACGACTTCAATTTCAATGCCAGTCTAGATATGGGCATGAACAATGTTGGTGGTACTTTCACATGGGAAATGATTGGTTTGGGTCTCGAGGAACCTCTGCCTCCACAAGAAACCATTGACGAGCTTCACCAGATTTATTTCGAGAAGGTTCATCCGTCCATTCCTATGATTCACAAATACCGTTACCTTGCTGCTATGAACCTGTATGTTGTTTCTTCATACTGTGGAAAACTAAAATGTCTAACCAATTATCACAGCGCTCCGAACCAAAGGCCCCCTGTTTGTCTGCGGTATGCCATGTGGACTCTCGCATGTACCATAACAGATAAGTATGCAGATCTGAAAGATCTCTTCTATCGCAGAGCGCGGAAGTATGTTGAAGCGGATTACGTCAAGGGTTATGGAGAACACATGATCTCTATTGCCCACTGCCAGACACATACTCTCCTGGCCTCTTATGAAATGAAGATGATGTATTTTCCCCGGGCCTGGATCAACACTGGCTCTGCTATCCGTCTGGCTCAAATGTGTGTACTCCCCGAGTGGCGCCCCCTTTCCTTACTGACTATTGTAGGACTGGTCTCCATAGACTGGACGGAACAGGCCTCGACGTCAAGCAATGCCTTGCACCACCGAAGGATTGGACAGAACGGGAGGAACGACGTAGAACATTTTGGATGGCTTTCTGTCAAGACCGGTATGCTAGTATTGGCACGGGCTGGCCCATGACCATTGACGAACGCGACATCATGACCAATCTCCCTGCTTCAGAAGATGCCTTCATCATGAGCAAACCTGAGCAGACACAGTCACTATCAGAATGCACTAGCCCCATGGGTGCAGGTAAGCTGTCGCCGTTTGGAGGTATCGTGCTCATGGCCTGCCTGTTTGGAAGAAATTTGGTACATCTGCACCGTCCTGATGCCGATGACCTTGACAACGACCTGAATGGTCCGTTCTGGAAACGACATCGCCAGATGGACAATATTCTCCTCAACACATCCCTTTGTCTTCCTCCCCAACTCAAGCTTCCCACTGGCTTGTCGAATCCCAACATTGTCTTCACAAACATGAGCATCCATACCTCGACCATTTGTCTGCATCAAGCCGCTATCTTCAAAGCGGAGAAGAACAACTTGCCTGCGTCGGTCAGTGCCGAAAGCAAAGTTAGATGTATCACAGCTGCCAACGAGATTGCCAGCATCATGCGCATGATTTCCCATATGGATCTCTCAACAGTAAGTGTTGCCAGCTATCACCCATTAGCGGAGATTCTAATATGATATTAGGTAAACCCGTTCATCTCCTTCTGCCTATACGTATCGGCGCGAGTATTCGTACAGTACCTTAAGAGTCGACCGGACGACAGCCAAACGGCAGACTCACTTCGCTTCTTGCTCTCTGCTATGAACGCGTTGAAACGGAGGAATCCATTGACTGAGTCGTTCCTCGTTCAGCTCGATGTCGACCTCGAAGCACTTGCACTGAGAATCCCCAAGCTGAAGACAGCCTTCCCACGCAACAACGATGGTGTATGTTGGCCCCACGCTGTTTCTCCTCGAATAGCACTAACGTCGCAAAGCCTACCAATCCAGGAGCGCCCAGAGGTGCTAGGTGTGATAATCCGGAAGGAATGCAGGGCATAGTAGCATATCGTAATGAATGCAACTATATGCAACCCTCAAGAGGTGACGGAAACCAACCGGATCTTGTTGAGCCTAATCATAGTGTACCAGATATCACGACCGCTGAAGAGGGCTTCGCTACGCAGGCTTGGATGTCGTCTGACCAACAATTACCCATTCTTACACCTAGCTCCGGGGCGACATTCGAAAAGACTGGATCTGGCAGTCGAACGATGTCGGGTTTTGGCGATGTAACAGGTGATAGCCAAGATGCTTCGGGATCGCCTGATGGACTGACATCAAATCGACCTACACCAAATTCGAGCTCAGGATCTGACCAACGGAACCATCTGGCCCCTGGACAGCTGAACGGATCCGGACACAACTCTTTCAACGCGAGCCCAATGTCGCCGAATCAGACTTTGATGAACCCGAGTGTTCTCGATGGGAGCACACAAGGATTCTTTTCAGACACAGCTGGATTTACGATGCCGGCCACCCTTGACCAGAATGGAAGTTTTTCAATGCCTGATGGTTGGGGAGACATTCAAGGACAATCAGGGATACCACAGGTTGGCGAGGGCGTTCTACGGGCCTTGATGAATATGGGACCAATGGACGCCATGGATTTGGGAACATGGGAAACAAAGGATACTTGAATTCGGTGAGTAGGGGATTACCGCAGGCGGGATTGTTGCAAGCAAGACATGGCATCGAGAGCCTAGCCGGGATCTAACAATTATCATAAAACGACAGAGAAGGAGGTGAACACACCACAGATCAGAATTGGCACCAGGGGCGTTTATACGGGACAAACATATCGGCAATTTTGTACACTATGTATGGGTTGGGAGTCTCATGGAGGACTTACCATGTATGTTTTGAGTAATTCTGAAGGATACCCGGGTTCTAATGACAATGAAACACCACTATTACGACCATACTAAGTACAGGGAAAGAGAAGTGCTGCGCTATTGAATACCGGTGTGGCGATGTTGTCCATGCTCTCAAGGCGATCCTGCTGGGCATAGTATCAATCAATTCAAGAGTCACGCCCGGTTAGCTCAATCGGTAGAGCGTGAGACTCTTACGAGTACGCGATCTCAAGGTTGCGGGTTCGACCCCCGCATCGGGCTGTTCCTATAATACGATCGCGAGCGATTTGCAAGGCTTTCATTTTTGCATTTTTATCTACCACTCTGAGTATATCCTCCGCTCATCCCACGTGCATTATTGAATGGACGGTAGAGTA